>CM077666.1:489637616-489877616 GCA_039707655.1 Elymus sibiricus
GATTTCAAGGTCCCTTTGTTTCAGTGCAAATGGGTCAATCTGTCAGGAGGCGGGGTACAGGAAGACCCACAGTACGGAATGACAACAGTGGATCTGAACAATCTTGGGTACACAGACGAACCATTCGTCCTAGCCAATGATGTGGCGCAAGTTTTCTATGTCATGGACATGTCTACCAAACCAAGAAAAAGAAAAGATAAGGAAGCGAATACATCATACGATGAGCCAAAGCGCCACATAGTTCTTTCAGGAAAAAGAGACATCGTGGGATTGGAGGGCAAGACAGACATGTCGGAAGATTATGAAAAGTTTCATGAAATTCCTCCCTTCAAAGTCAAGGCTGACCCAAGCACCCTGTTAAACGATGAAGATTATCCATGGTTACGGCGCAATAAGCAAAGGACACAAGCGAAGAAAAAGTGAAGACTTTCTCTCCACAACTATATCATTGCAGTTACACGTGAAGAAATGAAATGCCTTTTGTAACAGATGAGTTCATTTGTAGTGCTTTTCAATTTCAGGGTCATTTAGCTCAAAAAATCAGTAAATGCATGCAAAATACCAAATGAAGTCAGAAAGGGTTGAAAATTGATGATGTGGCTTTGAATGGTGCATTTTGAACACACAAAAAGTCTGGAGTTCAAATAAGTTCAAAAAAAATGAAATCCCATTGTAACGGATGAGTTTTCGTCCGAAACCCTGATACTTCGAAAGAGATTGTCCATTTTGTACACGAAGTGCATCCAGTTTTTGCCGTAACCCTCTCAACTTTTTAGCACATGCTATGTGGGTGAAATGATGATACCATGCCAAGTTTCAACCTTTTCAGAGTTCATTTGTAGTGCTTTTCAATTTCAGGGTCATTTAGCTCAAAAAAAATCAGTAAATGCATGAAAAATACCAAATGAAGTCAGAAAGGGTTGAAAATTGATGATGTGGCTTTGAATGGTGCATTTTGAACAAACAAAAAGTCTGGAGTTCAAATAAGTTCAAAAAAAATGAAATCCCTTTGTAACAGATGAGTTTTCATCTGAAACCCTGATACTTCGAAAGAGATTGTCCATTTTGTACACGAAGTGCATCCAGTTTTCGATAATTATATAAAATAATCAAAAATAATAGCAAAAAGAATGAACTAAAAATAATCAATTAAAATATTTTTGAAACTAAAATTATATAAAATTTATGCAACTAAAATTATTAAAGTATTTTTTGTTCAAAACATTAATAGCAAAAAGAATTTTCATAAAGAATTTTTTTGTTAGAAACTTTAATAGCACTAACAGAAAGTTTATAATTTTTGTGACCTAACAGCAAAAAGAATTAAAAAAATAAAGCAAAAAAGAAAAGAAATAAATAATGCAAAACACAAAACAAAAAAACTGCAAAAATATTAAAAAAATGCTGCCTACTGGGCCACCACGGCCTGAATACGACTAGAAACCCTACCAGCCAGTTGGGCCAGGATTCAGGCCCGCAGAAGGCCCAATAGGCCCACAGGCAGATACAGAGTGGATAGGCCAGTAAGCCTGCTTTAGAGAGGAGCTCGAAGCCTCTGGCGCACCGCGCCTTATAAACAGGTGCGACACTCTCTCAAGTAGCGAGGTGGGACTAAACTCCCACCACGCCGCTGTGCAAGGCCATTGGTCCCGGTTGGTGGCACCAACCGGGACCAAAGGTCTCTGCTTCCCGCCCTTTGGGCTGCTGAAAAGAGACCTTTGGTCCCGGTTGGTGGCACCAACCGGGACTAAAGGGGTGCATTGGTCCCGGTTGGTGCCACCAACCGGGACCAATGCTGTGTGTATATAAGCAGCACTTGTGAAAATTTTCATTTTCATCTCGCAGTTCCCCCCGACGACGCCGACCTCCTCGACGCCGCCAGGCTGCCCCGACGCCGTCGCCTCCCCGAGCCGCCATCCTCGTCCCCGTCGCCGCCGTCCTCGTCCCCGTCGCCTCCCCGAGCCGCCGTCCTCGTCCCCGTCGCCGCCGTCCTCGTCCCCGTCGCCTCCCCGTCGCCTCCCCGAGCCGCCGTTCTCGTCCCCGTCCCCGTCGCCTCCCCGAGCCGCCGTCCTCGTCCCCGTCGCCACCGTCCTCGTCCCCGTCGCCGCCGTCCTCGTCCCCGTCGCCTCCCCGAGCCGCCGTCCACGTCCCCGTCCCCGTCGCCTCCCCGAGCCGCCGTCCTCGTCCCCGTCGCCGCCGTCCTCGTCCCCGTCGCCGGCCTCCAGCCATCGCCGCCCCCCCAGTGAGCCCCCCCTTTCCCATGGTGTGCCGCCCCGTCATCGTTTAGGGTTTTTTTAGCGGGCATGTATATGTGTATATGTTCATGTATATGTTTTTTTTCATGTATATGTATATATGTTCATGTATATGTGTGTATATGTTCATGTAAAAAGTCTTCGTTGTTTTTCATATGTACGAAAATGTAGAGTGAAAACGAAAACAAACATATAAGAAAAAACAAAGGAAAAAATGAAGAAGGAAAAGAAAACCGCCCGGCCCGGCCACCACCGCATTTTCATAAAGTTTTTCCACCGAGTCCACGTCGCACCGAGCACCCGCGGCGAAGCAAGTCTTTTTTTGAAGGTAGTTTTTTTGTTAAATGAAAATGTTGGCATCGGCTCTATCATCACGTTGGCATCGGCTCTATCTATCAACAAGGCCACGGGAGCACCCCGGCCCCCTATCATCACGTTGGCATCGGCTCCCCGAGAGCTTTCCAACGGATCCGGAATGTATGTCGTTGTTGATATACCCCCTCCCCGATAACTTCGACATGAGGGGGGGGGGGGTCGATATACCCCCTCCCCGATAACATTTTTTTTCTAAGTTACTAAGGTAAAATGTTCACCCCCCTCTCGATATACCGGGCGACCAACTCTCGAGGCCACCCAAACCCTAGAAAAAAAGCGTTGTCGACATACCCCCTCCCCGATAACATTTTTTTCTAAGTTACTAAGGTAAAATGTTCACCCCCCTATCGATATACCGGGCGGCCAACTCTCGAGGCCACACAAACCCTAGAAAAAAAGCGTTGTCGATATACCCCCTCCCCGATAACATTTTTTTTCTAAGTTACTAAGGTAAAATGTTCACCCCCCTCTCGATATACCGGGCGACCAACTCTCGAGGCCACCCAAACCCTAGAAAAAAAGCGTTGTCGATATACCCCCTCCCCGATAACATTTTTTTTCTAAGTTACTAAGGTAAAATGTTCACCCCCCCTCTCGATATACCGGGCGACCAACTCTCGAGGCCACCCAAAACCTAGAAAAAAGCGTTGTCGATCTCCTACCCCCTCCCGCCCCTACCCGACAATCTCTCGAGGCCACCCAAACCACTAGAAGAAAACTCTGGTAACTTCGACATGAGGGGGGACGTCGATCAACCCCCTCTCGCCCGAACAAGTCTATGTATCATTTGTTAATTAAATCCCTTAAAGGTTAAGAGAATCCCTTGTTTGACATTCATGAGAGAGGCGGTCCGGACGTCGGACATTCATGAGAGAGGCGGTCCGGACATCGGACACTCATGTTTGTATATTAATTGCCATGTTGTAATATTTGCAGAAACTATGGCTCAAAGAGACTTGGAACAAGAACAGTTGTTGGGGGAGATAATCCTCGGCGGACGTGATGTCTTGTCGTTTCTCAACGACACCGATGGTCTGGAAGGAGAGGATGACGGCTCCGGTGATCGAACAATGGAGGAGGAAGGACATGATCATGATGGCTCCGGTGACCGAATGCCGGAGGAAGAAGGAGACCATGATGACGGCTCCGGTGACCGAACGGAGGAGGGAGCTGTTGCAAAGTCCGGCGAGGTATATTTATTAATTAAGCCTGTGCTGACTAGCTAATTGATGCATTAATTGTTTTGGTATGTACATATATTAACTCTTCTTTCTTCTTTTATAGCCCTCCGGATCGAGCCAAACTTCGGTAACGAGACGAGACCCGAAGAAGAGGTTGCGCAAGGATGAAAGGTTCACGATCACAGCACTCGCGGACGATGGCCATCCGATTGAACCCAAGTGGACCAAGGACGCATTTTCTACTCAGTGCGGAGTTATTGTTAGGGACAACATCCCGATTAGCATCAAGCAATGAAATAAGCCTAAGGACGACGCCCCTGAAGGTGATTATGTCACCGATAGACAGAAAGATGATCTTTGGACCGCGCTGAAGGCAAATTTCACCCTACCGCCAGAGGAGGATCCGAATAAGCCAGTTATAGAGCCACTAGTCAAGGAGTGTGCTCTTAAGAAGATGGCAGATCTATTCAGGAGGTGGAAGAAGGAGTTGAAATCAAAGTTTGTCGACAAAGGGAAGACTCCAGAATTCACCGGCCGATTTGAGAAGATAAGAGATCACTGGCCCGCATTTGTGGCCTACAAGACATCGGACAAGAGTAAGAAAATGTCAGAGACAAACAAGAACAACGCTGCAAAGAAGCAGTATCACCATCACACGGGGTCAGGTGGCTACCTCAAAGCCCGGCCGTTGTGGGACAAAGCTGAGAATGACCTGATTGCTAAAGGGGTCGAACCATAGACATTGAACTGGCCAGACCGTTCAAGGACTTGGTTCTTCGGGGTTGGGGGAACTTTGGACCCTGAAACAGGGAAGTGCCGTTGGACGGACGAGCAACTTGCAATACCCGTCACGAAGCTTCAGAAGTATATCACCGCAGCGCAGGAAGGGACGTTCATTCCCGACAGAGAGAAGGACTAGCTGACTGAGGCCCTAGGGAATGCTGAGCACCCTGGACGAACACGAGGCACACCAGGCTCCGTTCCGTGGAAGTTTGGGTTTCCCGACGCAGGCGGTTACAAAAGCCGGGAGAGAAAGAGGAAAGCGGAGCTGAGCGACATGCAGAAGCTCAATGCAAGACTACAAAAGCTAGAGGAAGCTGAGAGCCAGCGAGCTGCCGACCAACCATCTCAGCGGCACGAAGCTACCCCAAAAGCTACCCCGCCATCTCAGCGGAGAAGCAGCGTGGCTTCCACGGAGCCCGTTCAGCCTGACTTCACGTCTCCTAGCTACCCCGTGGATACTATCACGGAGGCTCAACATTGCAAGCTTATGACGAAATGCCGGAACCTCACTTTCAAGGCGGCTGTCGGCTCTGTTGCACCTCCTCAACCCAACGGAACTTTTCACTGCCGTCCGATTCCACATGACTATGCTGTTGTGATGGTGGATGAAGTAATGGAGGGATTTGAGGAGCTCGAGCTTGACCACTCTACAGGTGAAGGGGAGAATCGGCTGGTTCATGCTCTGAGGAGTACATGTCTATGGCAGAAGGAGTACATCAAGCTTCCAAACTGGACGCCTCCGCCTCCTCCTCCTCCTCCGGCGAGTCAGGGCACTCCGCCTCCTCCTCCTCCTCCTCCTCCGGCGAGTGATCAGGGCACTCCGCCTCCTTCTCCGGCTCCTCCGACGCGTGAGGGCACTCCGCCTCCTCCTTCGCCTACTCCGGCGCGTCGGAGCAGTCCGCCTCCTCCTCAGCCTCGTCGGCAATGGCGGAAGACAAACGCCGCCGCTCCGGCTCCTCCGGCGCGTCAGATTTCTCCGCCTCGTCAGCAATGATGGAAGAGAGACGCCGCCGCTCCGGCGGCTAGCAGTACAAGCAGAGGCGGGAGCCAATTCAGATACGGTCCATCTCTCAAGCCTCTGGAAAAGTTACCATATGAGAGGACCGAGCAGGAAAATGAGGACATATGTCGTGCCCAACTGAGGGACCATTTTGCAAAGAAAACTCCACCTCCGAAGGAGAAGGTAGATCCGGTGAAAGTGAAGCGCACTATCAATGCCCTGAAGCGACCACCACCGCCTCCGCCGGATTCCAACTATGACCGCATAATTACTAAGACACATGCTAAAGCGCAGCAGTCGGGAAGTACTTCCAGTGCTGCAAGAGCGAAAAAACGAAGAAGTGGGAAAACAATTCCCCAGCTCGGCGAACAGGAGAAGCAATCGTGCCCCCCGCTCAAGGTGTCTAGCGATATCGCTAATCATCCGGTGCTACTGCCCGGTACCACTCTTGATGATTACCTGCCCGATGATGTACAGTTTGAAATGGCTGAGGTAGTAGATGTCTTTAGATACGAGCACGGGAAGCCTCTCGTCAAACCTGATCATCCTCATCTAACAACGATGATGCAAAAATTGCATGACTGGTACATGGAAACCTACAGGAAATCTGGGAAAGACAGTTTGTTAGTCGGAATTAAAAAAGAGCATGACTTCCCTGGAGTCGACCTGCTGCCTGTTGAATTTGTGGAGTTATTTCAATTATACAATCAAAAGGCCCTCGACAAACAACTCATGACTTGCTACTGCCTGTAAGTATTACTTCTATAATTAAGTCTCTAGCTCAGCTCGTTCATTGCATGTATATATAATTATCCTCACTATATTATGCAGATTGAAGATGGTCGAATGCCAAAAAATAGGAATCTTCGACGTTGGGTTCATTAGCCCAAATACCGTAAATGAATGGTCGGTACGAAAGGCGGATGAAGATACCGAGAACAACTTACTACAAACGTTCCTTACACATCAAAACAAAAGGGAAATACTCTTTCCTTACAACTTCAAGTGAGTGTTACTGTTTTCTGCATATTCGGTTCCGCCTACTCGTGGTTAAGTAATGTAATTGATGAGTTATGCGTGCGCAACTTCCACTATATTCTGCTATCCATTAACCTTGACGGGGCATTAGTAACTATCTTAGACTCGCTCCGTAAAGATCCCAAGTATTATGCGGACATGACTGCAATGCTCCAGAAGTAAGTTCAATCAATACCGGGACCATATCGGCAACTTTCGTTCATTTCCTGATATCAAGTAATCATTTTCTTTGCCTGCCAGGGTTTGGAAAACGTTCACCGCTAAGGTTCCGGGTCTGAAGAAGGAGTTGCGATTTACACACCCCAAAGTAAGTAGTACTAGCTAGTTCCGTGCATCTCTCATTGATTCTAGTTTCATCAATACCATTATCATGCTTGCTTATCAGTTTGATTGAACTCTATTTTCGTAAAGTGCTTGTTGCAGGCACCCAACACTCATTTATGTGGATACTACGTATGCGAGTTCATTCGCTACTATACCTCTGAACGGGCCTCCTCTGAGAAACAATTTGAAGTACGTAAACAATATTCATAATTTTATTTTATATATTACCATCAATTGTGTTGAGTTTCATTCATATATATGTATTGACCCCTTCTTTAAATTAGATCTGGCAGATGCGGGATGAACTCCTACCACATGATCGCATACGAGCAATTCAAGAGGAATTGGCGGGATTCTTTCTTGACCACGTCATACCTGAACAAGGAGAATACCATGTGAAATTGAAATTGTTGTAAGGGATGTTATATATTGTACATATGTAGCAGCGTCGGATAGATATACGAAAACTTGTTGTTCGACCAAGCACGAAGAAAGAGATGTCACTTCTCTCTATATATGTTCATGACGATCTTGTATAATTAATGGTTTCCTTTATTTGCTTACTAGCTAGCGTCGAGTTCTCTCTATATGTGTAGTAGCTAGCGTCGACCAAGCACGGAAAAAGAGAGGTCACTTCTCTCTATTAGCTCGCTAACACAATATGAAACCCCTAAATTAACCCTCCAAAACCCCAAAACCCCCCCTTCCAAAAAAAAAAAAACAAAACCCCCAGCGACTGCGAGCTGCTGACGCGTGGCCGCCTTTTGGTCCCGGTTGGTGTTACCAACCGGGACCAAAGGTGGAGCCTTTAGTCCCGGTTGGTAACACCAACCGGGACTAAAGGTCCTCCCTCCCCCGCCCCAGGCAGCGCCACGTGGAGGGCCTTTGGTCCCGGTTCGTAAGCAAACCGGGACTAAAGGTTTTGGGTATTAGTCCCGACCCTTTAGTCCCGGTTCCAGAACCGGGACAAATGGCCCTCTGGAACCGGGACAAATGGCGCTTTTTCTACTAGTGTATCCATGTGTCAGAACCATGAGTTGGTTGCGAGATCTTATGGATTTCACCTCTAGCCTACCCAACTTGTTTGGAACTAAAGGCTTGTTGTTGTTTCCTGCCTCATAGCTGTGTATATAAGCATATAAATACTGCCAGATTGTGATGTGGATAAAAGGAGAGAAAGTTACATACTTAGCATAACATATATCTAATTACTGTACAACGTGCAAGTTTAACACTTGTGTGTCTACCACATTTCTGTTTTTTTTTTACTATTGTTGGTTGAAATCTACTTCAACAATGCAAGTGATTATTCTCAATGTAGGTGAATGCCTCTTCCCAAGCCAATGTGCATGCTGGTAATACTCTGTTTGTTGACATTTTCTTCCGTGTCCGCAGACCATGCTCATACTACACATTCACACGAGTTTGATGCTTATATTAAGAAGTTAATTCCTCATGACGTTTTTCTGCAAGTAATATGCATGCTTTACTAGAACATCCTATGCATGCTCCTTGCCTACAGTTCTAACCGCAGCTGTATTAACTAAGTTCTCTAATGAACAGAATTTGTTGGGTAGTTTCACTACAGTCTTGCGATCAAAATTAGGAACCAGATGCGTGACTCCAGGAAAAACATGACTTCTTATACATCATTTTCAAAGATAGAATCATGTGTTGATTACTGTTGTTATTGCTAGCCCAACTTGGGAATGACTAAATCTACGAATTGGTTTATTCGTAGGATATAAAAATAGCATATTTCTATCTATCCTTCATATCCATGTTGATGCATATTGGTGTTTTTTTTTTTGCAAAAAGGATCAGATCTATAATAAAAATTCACCAGAAGTACAAAACATCTCAAACATAATAAAAATTACATCTCGAGGTCCATGGACCACCGAATGACCACTGCCGCCGCCAGGACGTGCCGCCAATGCGCCGCTGTCGCCGCTCCCATACCGGAGCTGGCCTGGCCTTGTCGATGACTGCCAGGAAGTCTTTGTGCACGTGCCCCTAAGGACCAGCGCCCCGGAGCCACAATCGTCGCCGTTGAATCCTTAAATCGATCTGAACAACCTGACACCAAAAATTGCCATTGAGTACGCACGATGAGAAATCCTAACCTCGCCGCCCCGAGGAGCTAGCAGGAATCTACGCCGGAGCTCCGTCTAATTCGTCCCAACAGACGAACTTGAGGAGGATCGGAGCCCGGAAGACTGACTCGAAGAAGAAGCGCCGCCCCTGCGAGGACTAAAACCGTACCTATCTACTAGCCGGATCCGAGGCACCAGAAACCCCCTCCCCAACACCAGCCGACAGAGCGGCGGGCGGAGGGGAGGCGAATCCACGGGCTCGCCGGTGAAGATCGAGGGAAGGAAGGCTTTCCCTAGCCGCCTTGCTGTTGATGCATATTGTTGTGATGACCAATTCGAGTAATCCTTCATATTACAACCGGCAAAAAAATAAGGTTTGCAAAATCTTAGTTGTACAAAAAATTAGGTTGTCAAAAGCATAGCTTCGGTATGTTGAAGATGTTAGCTTTTTTTCCTCGTTCAACTAAGACAAACATAATATAACATGGCCGGCAAGGAAAGAAACGTTAGTTGTATGATGTGATTGCTTGTATAGGGGGAGAAGGTCTAAGGCGATATTGATTGCTTGTATAGTGGGAGAAAGTGTAAGGCGATATTTGTCCCACCAGTCATACGAGGCAGGAAACGCCCCAACTTCTCTTCCGCTGAAAAAAATGAAACCGCTTCGCTCCCTCTCGTCCAGGAAAAAGCGATCAGGGAGGCGACAAAGTCCTCCCGCGCTCTGCCGGCGAGGCCGTGGGTTCTCTTGCCCTCCGATCGCTGTTCCGGCGACGGATGGGTGAGGGAACCCCGGCTCTCTGCTTGGCTGTAGCTAGGGTTAGGTTTTGTGTGTTCCACGGCGGCGTTTGGATGGCGGTGACGCCGGCGTTCGGAATAAAAATTCCCCAATCTCAGGCCCATCTCGATGACGTCCTTGGTGGTGAATTCGAGGGATCTGTGGGAACCTTATTCCATCGTTTCCTTGATGCGATGGATCTGGTGGTGTTTGTTGTGTCTATGGCGGATCTCATCTCGTGTGGTGATGTCTTTGTTTGGGAGAAGATGAAGGTCCAAGAACAAGGTTGGAGGCTTATGGGTGGCAGTTCCGGTGTTTTGCCTCAACGACATTGACGGCATGCAGCGAATCTGGGTTTCGAGGAGCACGGGGATGATCCCCGGTCTACGCGCCACAGCGACAATGGCCTTGCCGGCGGCAGGATTTTTCTTCGGCTCACAAAGCCTTTATGGGCGATGGTGTTTCTTCGTCTCCGAAGATGGCAAGTGGCAACGATGGTTGTTGCAGCAGAAATCTGCTTCAATGGAGTTTTCTTGCAAATGTTTCTGGACATGTGTCGTCTCTCTTTTTCTATCGTGGTTTTCGTGATTTCGTGTTGTAATATGACATCTTTTTAATGGTATACGAAATTTCTCAAAAAAACAGTCATACGAGGCATGCTACACTGATACTTGTGAATTTACAATGATGGTTTGATCAATGTGTGTGTATATATGTTGTTCCGTGGCGACGCACGGGCATTCAGCTATATGTATATATGCATATATGTATACAAGCATCTGGAAACTCAAAACTATTAAATAGTTTGGATTGTGAAATCCATGGTACTGCAAGTTCAAACAAGAAGTTCATATCCTAATATTTCTGTATTCTGTATTATGAACAAGTTAGAGTATGAAGTCTAATAATAAGTCCATCTCATACAGAAAGCTTGAAACTTCGTATTGGTATTGTAGGTTCATGATTTAGTGAGTGCAACTGTTTCCTGCTGACAAAAAAACTGCAACCATTTTCTCTCAAGCAAGAGTTTGCATATAATGTCGGGAAATTCAACCTAAGGAAGTGAACATAAGGACACAAAAATGCTGCAATTTGAATATGAAAGAAACTCAACATCCAAATAACAAATTTGTTGCCCCGTCCATCGGTAAGCAAGAAATGTAAGCATCCTTCTAAATAATATATTAGCTATCTTGAGGCTCGAAATGCAAGCATCCTTCTAAATAAGATATTAGGGCATCTCCGACGCTGTCCCGCAAATGTACACGGCAAATGTCCGTTTTTATGTCCGAACATGATCCGCGGATATGATACGGGAGAGAGCCATCCAACGCTTCTCACAAATTACTCCTTATTTGTCCGTTTGGGAGGAGATGGAGGAGTGGGGACCATGCATGTGCGGATAGAGAAAAGAAAGGAGGACCACGTGGTAGCTTTTTGTTGGTCAGGTAGATATCCGGACACCAGTATAGCTCCCCCATGTTTGTCTCAGATTTGCCGGAAAACGGACGTCCGGACCACTTCACGGACCGATGGGGGTCTCAATTAGATGACAAAAGTTGACACAAACGGCCCGGACACCACAATCCGGACATATACCGGAGCTTTGAGGGTCTCCTTTGGAGATGCCCTTAGTCACCTCCCGGCTGGAAATGCAAGCATCCAAACTTAACAACATTATTTCTAAAAATTTAAAACAATCTTGCAATCTTGATATAAGAATGAAACATAAGCAGCATCACAGATTTGGCTATTTCTTCTGATGTTGAAATCGACAATAGTTATTTCAGAAAACACAAGGCGAAACGATGCATGATATACACCATTTCGTATACCATGGCAGCAAAAACACGCTTTGGTGGTCGCCCTTGGCTATGACGGTGTGCATTCCTTGGCACTGGGAATTGAC
Organism: Elymus sibiricus; assembly: GCA_039707655.1. Lineage (NCBI taxonomy): Eukaryota > Viridiplantae > Streptophyta > Magnoliopsida > Poales > Poaceae > Elymus > Elymus sibiricus. The sequence goes on from CM077666.1 coordinate 489,649,353, forward strand.
GTAGGACGCCATAGAGGGGAGAGGAGGGGAAGGGCAACGTCGTGGAGGGAAGGGGAAACGACGCTGAGAGGAAGGTGCGGGCTGAACGTCGTGGCGTGATTTGATGCCAACAGAGTCAGCAAGGAGAGCAGGCCCGGGGAATGAGATATGAGTGTGAGCGTTGTACCATGCAGTGAGAGAATGAGAGAGTGATTTTTAAAAAAAAAATATAAGAAGAAGAGGAGCGGTGCCTTTTTTGAGGAAAAGCAGTTGTTTGCTATGAGAGAAATGTCACATACTTTTATATAGTGAAAAATATCAGATACCTGAACAAATCATTTCTAAAGAATAATTACCAACAAGTGATTTACAGGTGAGTTTACAATCTATTATTATTAAAATTAAAATGTGACTCACTCTATTTAAAAGCATGATCGCACTCACTACGGCTAAAACGGTCACCTGCTGGCATTCAGCATGCAACCAACAAGTGAACATGGATTTGGTATGTTGTAACTTTGAGGTCATACAAATCGGCACCATTGGCTCGCTTTGAGATCCGCACCTTTAAACCAGAAAAGTTCTATTTCTTTCATTTAGTGCAATTTGGTTCCCATAGCAGCAAATTCCGAGTGAACTTTTCATATAGGCTAGGACATAAATGGAAACACCAGCCCAATATTCAAAGGACGTGTCTATCGAACGGCCGTTGGCTCGGTAGCACTTCATGGCAGCCTTCCCTTTTTAGTATATTTATGTCCTAATCAAACAGATTAGGAAATATTCTGTCCTCCTAGCAAGAAAATGCCAAAGACCATGAATTGCAAAAGCACACATGCGAACAAGTGTGAACGCACTTTATTTGGATTTCAAAATTTTAGAAAAGCCATAACTTTTGAACCGAACATTGGAATTAATATCCGCTTTCACCGTTGGAATCCTCGTGATGTGCCCTTCAAAAGTAGAACCCGCATGAGTATGTTTTGACAAACTTTTTTTGTGCAATTTTGTCCCCGTTTTGTGCAACTGTCTAGTTGTTGATGTGCAACTACCTTAGTCGATGTACAACTTCCTCTACCCATGGGCGTGCAGTTTTCACTGATGAGACCTCGCCCCAAACTACCCACTATCGAGTCAGATGTTCAACTTCATCTGCTGCCCCGGCCAACTGCCTGATAGTCGATGTGCAACTTTTCCCCTCCAGTTGGAAGTGCAATTTTCACTGTTTGCTGCCACTGCCAACTGCTTAGCAATGGATGTGCAACTTCAGATACTGCCCCGGCCAACTGCCTAACAGTCGATGTGCAACTTTTTCCCGTATCCCATGGATGTGTAGTTTCCACTGCTAGCACACCGTCACACCCACCCCAACTAGTAAGATGTGCAACTTTAGGGTCCTGCCTATAGACAACTTTTTTCTACCCTCATGGTCTCATGGATGTACAGTTTTTTCACCATCCAACAAATCCCTGCCAGTGAGATGCAAATTTATCTGTTTGCCCTGGCCAACTGCATAGTAGACTATGTGCAACTTCGCCTCTTACCCCCGCCAACTGAAACTACATATCCACAAGTAGCGAGGAGAAGGAGTTGCACATCGACTACTAGTAAGTTAGTGGAACAACATACTAAGTTGCACATATAGCTGGTAGGGTAGGTTGGGCATGGTGTGTCAACGGTGAAAAACTGCATCATCCACGAGTAGAGAGGAGGGGGGTTGCACATCGACTACTAGGTAGTTGGCCGAGGTAGTAGACTAGTTGCACATCATAAAAAGTTGGTTGTCATGGTTGCTTGGTTGCAATCTCATAAGAAGTTGGATCATGCAGCTGCAGACTTGGTTTTGAAAAAAGTTGCACCATGCAGTACTAAAGTTGCACCATGTAGTAATAGAATTGCACAATATAACACCAAAAGTTGGCATAAAAAAATTCATCAAAACATACTCATGCGGGGTTTAGTTTCAAATATCTCGTCGCGAGGATTGCAACAATGAAAACGGATCTGAATTCCAACGCACGGTTTAAAAGATATGACTTTTTTAAAATTTGAAAACCCCAATAAATGGACATGCGCATCCATCAGATGAGGGAATAAATGTGGTGTCTTGTCTATGTGACCATCCTATTAATACATGCCACGTCACGAATAAAGACAAAATTTGGAGCACAAGACTACATGCATGTGTGTGTAAGACCGGCCACTCGTAGGATATTCAAAAGATTCCAGACCCGTTAGGATATTATTAGACAAAATAATATACTTTATTGTTCGCAGTCGGCCAAAAGAGAATTTGTTGCTCTTACAATTTGAGTTGTCAGGCTGGCTTCTCCTGTTTATTTTCCTTGGTTGTTGACTACTATCGGGTCGCCCAGTCTGCCGCCACTGCAATCTCCTTGTTTGTGTATGTAAAAAAAAAGAAGCAATTAACCACTGCGTGGCCTCGTCTATCTTTTTTTTTTGGGGAAAGTTGCTTCTATTTAACCAACAAAGCTTGGAATGTCATCCGAGATAACATCCAACACACAGTCTGGGGGCATCCCCCACCACACTTTACAAAGTTCATCACCCACACCTAACTTAGCAAACTTATGGGCAGCAACATTGGCCGAACGACCCACCCAAGAAACTTTAAAATCAGACCTAGAATGCAAAAGCTGCTTTATCTCCTTGATCCATGGACCGACACAGAGTAGTCCATCCCTTCGTGATTGATCTTGTTGACGACCACCTTGCTATCGAGCTCAACATGAAGCTTCTCAACGTTCATCTGAATAGCCAGCTGCACCGCGCGTCGGCAGGCCAAAACCTCCAACGACTCCGGATCCGTGATGCTTGGGGAGAAATGGCAGGCCCCGGCAAGGAACGCTCCATTGTGATCTCTTGCAATGACGCCTCCACCTCCTTTATCACCAGCTCTACTAGTAGCACCATCGGCGTTGAACTTGACCCAGCCCTCAGCTGGAGCCTCCCATCTCTGCACTTGTTTCGCCATCACCATCCGCTCCTTCGTATGATGCACATTCTTCCATTCCTGCATAAAACTGCACACAGTTTCTGTTATTTCATGCGGCGAGGCAATCCTCTTCCCGTCCCTCGCATCATTTCTAGCCAGCCATAAGGCATATACAGCATGGATCATAGCTTCCTTCTCTTCCTCGCTCGCGACAGCTAACAGGAAAGCATCCATCGAGCCAGTGCTCCATGATCATCCATCAGCGTCGGAGGAGCATTAACATCAATGCCCTTCTCCGCTCGAAGCAATTTCCAAAAAAGCTGAGCATGTGGACAAGACCAAAACCTGTGCATAATGGTCTCCTCTCTCCCACACGCCACACAGAAAACCCCAGGTTTGATTCGGCGTTGATGGAGTTCAGACCCAACAGCAAGACCATTTCTAACTAACCTCCACATATGAATTTTCGCTTTACCTGGAGCATTAGTGTCCCAAAGAGCTAGATATCCTTTATGGCGGTCAATAGAACTTGAGGGCTCGGGCCGGCTCAACGCACATTTCTTCATCGACATCCTGAGATAATATGCAGATTGAACATTGAAGGTTCCATTCTTAGTGTAATTCCATGCTAAAAAATCATCACAGCCCGGCCCCCCCTATAGCGATTTTCTTTATATCAGCCGCGTCAGACTCAGTGAACATACTATCCACCTTTGCAGTATCCCACGCAGTACCATCCGAGTTCAACAAACCAGCAACTTTTGTCATCCCTTGGACGTACACTTGGCCCAGTGGCCGAAGGTAACCATTCCTCGGGATCCAGCTATCATGGTGAATGTTTACCCTTGATCCATCACCAATTCTCCACACTAGACCTTCCCTCAATAAGTCCCTTCCATGCAAAATACTACGGAAAGTGTAGGAAGCATTAGATGGACAGGTGGCCGACATAATCGAATCCTCCTTAAAATAACGTGCTTTGAGCACCCTAGCACACAGAGAATGAGGTGAAGTTAAAATCCTCCACGCTTGCTTGGCCAAGAGAGCTTGAATGAACACTTCAGGGTCACGAAAACCAAGCCCTCCTTGCCTCTTTGGAGCACACATCTTATCCCATGATATCCAATGCACCATCCTCTCACCATTCATTGCACCCCACCAGAATTTCGAAGAGATCGAAGTCAGGTTCCGGCACGTTTTCTTTGTAAGGTGAAAACAACTCATGGTGAAGGTTGGTACAGATTGCAGACCAGATTTAACAAGCACCTCTCTGGCAGCCTTAGAGAGCCCTTGGCCCTTCCATCCTGTCACTTTTCCTTTCGAACTTTCAGTCACATACTTAAAAGTCCCCTCCTTTGATCTCCCAACCTGTGTTGGAAGGCCAAGGTACTTTTCACTCAAAGCTTCAGACTCAATTCCCACTACTTGCTTCAACTGTTCCTTCATCTCCGCAGAGCAGCTCTTACCAAAGAAGATAGAAGATTTTTGCAAGTTAACTCTTTGACCAGAAGCTTCTTCATACTTGATCAAAATATCCCTAAGAGCATGCATACTCTCCTCGGAGCCCTCAAGGAAAACAATGCTATCATCCGCAAACAACAAGTGCGTGACATGGGGGCCAGTGCCCCCGAAAGACACACCCTTAATCAACTTATCATTCTGTGCTTTCTTCAACAGAGCAGAGAAACCCTCCACACAAAACAAGAATAGATATGGAGAGAGAGGGTCACCCTGCCGGAGGCCCCTCGAAGGAAAGAAACGCCTTGATAGACCACCATTCAACTTGACCGAGAAGCTAGCAGTAGTGACACACCTCATAACCATCTGAATCCATATTGGAGAAAAACCCATTTTGGCCATCATTTGTTCAAGGAAGGACCACTCCACCCTATTGTACGCCTTCATCATATCAAGCTTCACCGCACATAAACACCTTTTCCTTTTTCTTATCCGGATAGCGTGAACGCACTCATATGCAACCAAAACATTATCCGTAATGAGACGGCCCGGAACAAAAGCGCTTTGTTCCTCGTCTGTCGCCACTGTGTTTTCCTTGTTCACGAATGGAAACTTGGGGGCAACTTTCCACCGTGACAGGCCCTTTTTTTTTTTTTTTTTTTTTTTTGCGGGTGGTGACAGGCCCATTCTTTCATGTTTCCTGCAGGTATGTCTGAACACATTTTTTTTTTCTCTCGTTCAGTAGCATGCATGTTCACCGATCAGGACTGGCATTGCTTGATTTTTTTTTCTAGTTTCATGGACCACTATGTAGCTCACGGGTGCACCCCAACATGTTCATTGGATCAACTAAGTTGGCTTTATGTGAAAGGAAATTAGGGAGCACACCCAAGTGTACGTAGCTATTACATCCATCAATTGCGACATGCAGGCCGCCTCCTCGTGTGTGCCACGTCGGACTAGGAACAGTACAAGTTGCGCGTGTTGTGGTGTTCGTTGCAATCAAGGTGACTGACGTTCGTTTCGTTGTCGTGAGAGGCGCGCGATTGGAAGAAAAAACGTCTCAGGGATTGGTTGAGACGAAATTTGGAGCCACCTTCCTCGACTGGCATCGAGCCCCACGTTCCTTGACTCGTTTTCCTTCGCACGCACGCCTCCTACTCCCTCTCGTCTCGTCTTCCTTCTCTCCCTGACCCTCCTCCCCCTCTTGCCGCCGCCACCTCCTCTCCTTCCTCCTCGCCTCTTCCCACTCCCCTCCTCTGAAATATGATCTCCGCCGTCGGGCCTCCTCCTCCTCTCTCCCACGGGCCTTGGGTGGGGTTCCCCGCGAGGTGCAGCGGATGAGATGGGCGCTCGTGGGAAGGCCGCGAAGGCGCGGCGGGCGGCGCCGGTGAGCTCTGGGTGGCGCGCGGCAGCACCACCGTGCTGCTCGTCCTCCTGCGATCTGTACCCGTCGCTGGGCCGCATCACTGATGCGCTCCGCCTCTCCATCTGCCATGGCTGCCCAACCACACCAGAGGGTGAGCGTGAGCCGCCGGAAAACCACACCAGAGGGCGCCGCCACAGGTACGGATAAGAGGATATGAGGAGGGCCCCCTCCCTCGCCTTCGCTTGTTCGTATGCCATCTCTGGTTAGAGTTGGGAGCACCGCCGAGTCGTTGAGCAGTCCTCCTCTGCCTTCTTAGATCAGCTGGCCGAGATCGACCATGCTCGCCGTCGACTTCACTGCCTCCTCTACCCCGGACTGAAGCGTCAAGGCACTATGGTGCTTGTTTAGGCCGTCCACGTGCCCAGGACCCAGGACCTCCCGGTTTGCTCTACACTCGGGCCCACCATATGTTTGTTGAAATGCTTCCTTGCAGAGATAGCTGAAACTTTTTTCTGAACTGACATAGTGCCCTGTGTACAAGACTCAAAGGCTGTTGGGATTAAAAATCATTGCCTCAATTAGTTCTGAAGCATAATAGCGCCTTTATCTTGCTTGGTTTATATATGTACGTTTTTTCAATACTTACTTATTTCCACCATCAATTGTTCCTTGGTCTGTATATTCAGACTTGGATCAACGGATTATTCAATTCTTTTTGTGCTACAGAACTACAGAAGTACTACTTGATCGTTGCAGTGTCCTGTTCTGTGTATACCAATATCTCTACTGTGAGTCCATGTGGTGATACCCTTGATTTTGTGATGCTTATATTGCCAATGCTTTTGCTCACTTTGAGTTATTTTAGTGAGGTTGCAAATCCCAGTTTGTGAGATCAAGGTTGTGATCTTGAGTTGACTTGGTCAACTATGTTTCTTTCTATGTGATTTATTTGGATGATGTTGGCAACATTAAACTGTTATTTTGGACTGACTTGGGTCAAGCTCAGGAGGTTTGTACTCGCAATAGTTGCTTGTTTTCCATGGTGTGCAGGTTCTAGTGAATGTGGCGGTGGTCGGCAACGAGGATGGTTGGCATAGGGCTTGAAGAGCTAAGATGTGACCATGGACGTTGTGCGGGATCGTGCGGCTCAAAGCAATGCACAAGTTTGGACAAGGACTATATGGAGGCGAATGAGAAGACCAAGTCAAGTGAAGGTTATTTTGGTATGTTTACCAAAATCCACTAAGAAGCAAACCAAGAGAGTGATTATGGTGTTGCTTAAGAGTGGAAAACGTTATTTACAAGTGGCTACGTAAAAAGGCTGTTTATTTAGTGCTTATTGGGCTTGGCCCATTCGGTGGGTGCCATGGCCCATTCGATGGCGGTGGAAGGCAGCTCCTGCCTTATAAGTGAGCTAGGTTTTCCCTATCCTGGCAGCTGCTTGTACGAGAGAAAACAGAGGAGCAGCCGCCACTTTTGAGAGAGTGCTTCCCGTGTGGGATTTAGCCTGTGTGAGAGAGGCTTGTAAACTCCAGAAATCTGAGAAATAAAACCTCAAATCATTCCCAACCTTGTTGTGGTCGAGGTCTGCTGTTTGCTTTGCCTAAACTCGTTTTTCTGCTGTACCAATTTATTTCCTGTGATTCTTTGGCTGCCATGAGTGTTCAGTGATGGAAAATCATGCCTAAATCTGTACCCATCCATCCCTAGCTTTGATCTGGTCGTTCTTCCCTTTATTCATGGTTCTTGGTATGGCGCAGGAGTTTATCTTTCGTGATTTATTTTGTGCGAGTTCATACTGAGTTCTTCCTCTGTTCTAATTTTGATTTGGGGTCGCTGTATTTCTAGCAAATTTCTTGGCGTTCTCTGTCGAACGGAAGAGCATCCGCTGATGCTTCTGGCTCGTTCCCTTTTATTTTTCTGCTAGGTGTATTTGTCCCAGGTTTCAGTTCATCTTCAGCGAGCTGCTGTTCATCTCCAGGATAGCAGAGTTGGCCAGCCCAAAATCTGCAGAGGTAAAATTTTGGAGTTCAAATGGTTGCTACTCTAGCTGCTGTATGCACTACAAGTAACTAGCATAAATCAGCAAGTAGTACATCTCCTTTGATCTATTTTCTACTAGTACGTGCTGCAAGTTTGGTTAGGTACTGTGTGTACTCTGCTAGTGTGTGTGCTGCTGTTTTGGGTCAAGTTGACTGTGCCATTTAATTAGCCTAAGCTTGCCGTGTAATCTCTTGGTCTAATTAAGCACTGATATTTATTCAGGTACACTATTTCAGTGCTTATCTTTTTATGTTCTCTGTAGTCAAGCTTTGAGAAATTGTTCTGTCTTGTGACTAGATTCAGTCTGTTTTGACGGGGTAGATTTTAATTCCGCTGCGTATCTTTTATTCCGAGCATCTTAGTTTTCCATAACTATTGTGCAAAGAATTTAAAGAGAGCAAATTTTTCGGGGTCGTCATTCAACCCCCCCTTCTGACTCCCGGCATCCAATCCTACATCTACAATTCCCTAGGTGAGCATCCCCAAATCCATCTCCTTTATTCCCATCGATTTCAATTTCCAGCAAGCTTGGCCCCCTTCCCTTTCTTCTCGAGATGGTTTGATTTGCTTCACACACTGCAGTTGGACAGGATGTTGCCAAATACTGTAGAAATCATGGGATGCGACATTTTTAAGAGGCCACTTTTTTTCAGAATATGCAAGTTATATGATGTGTACATGTCGGTGTTACTGAATGAAAGGTGGTACTATCTTTGCTCTTTCTCAATTTAATGGTTGCTTCATGCTATATGGATTAATATGGGAAAATCTCATGATCCAACTTTTTGAAACCATGCGATAACTTTTCTGAGGTTTGTTGAAATCTGCAGGTTATATGATGTGTAAGATGGCGGTGTTACTAAAAGGAAGGAGGTAATTTCTTTGCTCTTTCTAATTTTTTTGGTTTCTTCATGCTATGTGGATTAATATTGTTTCGTCCGTGTCCTCGCCGTTGTGATCTTCGCGTCGAGAAGGAAGCACGAACACTCGATAATAGGATCCCAGGCCCCTCCCTACCTCTTAGAATTCGCTATGGGTTCTAATTATGAGGTCATGACTGATTTCTGAAGCAACTGAGTTAATTGTTTGCCATGTTGTTGGGTGAATTCTGTTAATTCGACATGATAATATGTGTTTGATGGAAGGTGTATTAATCAGAAAACAACAACAGTGATGCCACCAAGCATAGATCTAGCCACTATATGTAAACATGGCAGGCAAGTTTCTGCCTAAATATGCATCTCTCTAGATGCATCACCGTCGACCTCCAGTACCGCCTATACATATAATCCATGAATCGTGCTTACTGTCTCTGTAGGACCTGCCTTATGATGATCCGACAAACTCCGCCTTTGCTGTTGGAGATCGTCCTCCTTTTGGAGACTATTAAACCTTGATCTCAATAGCTTGTCGTGTCTCGGTGATCGGTCATTCACCTTATAGGACCGACTCTTCTCTGTTAATATGAACCTGTTAGCATCTAAGAAACTACTATGCTTGGTCTATTCTATGAATGAACACTCTTCTGCTGCAACTGTGTCCCATGCATGATATTTTTTATCACTGTTGTTTATTTGCACTTTTAACACGTTAACAAGTACACCAACTTGATTAGTGCGCACCAGTGCTTGACGGCCTCTAGCTCGCCCGCCGGGTCGGAGACGCCAGCGGAGCGGGGGAGCCGTTCCCTGCGCCGGCATGACGCCGCTTACGACCAGGTGCTCGCCCCTTCTCTTCTCTCTCGCATCTCTTAGCTTAACACTCACCGGATCTGCAATAATGTCCCACAAGTCACATATCTATCAATCCATTTGCATCCATTATACCATCCTCACATCTCGGCTTAGGCTCACTTAGGGTTAGATAAACTACTGTTCAAACAGGGATCTCGCAATTGTGTTCTACTGTTGTTGAGGGCTATCCTGTGTCTGATAAGAGAATTTAATGGGACTAATGGATGGCCACAATGTGGACGATATAATAATTCTTGGTATCCTACGAACATCCTTACAAGGATATCATGTGCAGACTTTTCTTTGCTTCCGTTCAAGATGTATCTGTTCCTCGAGATACAAACTTACATGCATTTTTTAGTGAGATGGGCATTCATTTGTTCTCTCTTGCAAGAATTAGTTCACACTAAACGAAAATTGCTTCTCTTCCGAATATGTTTAAAAAAACTGTAGCTCATGTGCGAGAGGCTTGGTTTGTACACGTATCATACAAGCTTAATACCGCCAATTGTGTACTGTACAAATATCTCTTTTAGGTTTTACAACCACTGGCTTGAGAGTATGATGTTCTCCAATTGCTTATATGAACCTTCTGGTGAAGCAATAGAGCTATTGCTTCATGATGTAGTTTCTGTGTTAACTGATATTTTTCCTGGGAGTTTTCCATGATTTCAGTCGTTGCTCGTGCTGCCTATGAAGCTACAGGTTTTTGGCATAAATATGATACCTTTGTTTTAATAGGAATATCCACATCAATGTAGTTTCTGTGTTAACTGATATTTTTCTTGGGAGTTTTCCATGATTTCAGTCGTTGCTCATGCTGCCTATGAACTATGAAGCTACAGGTTTCTTTCATAGATATGATACCTTTGTCTTAATAGGAATATCCACATCAATGTGGTCACGTACTAAAAGAAAAGCATAAGTGACGAGCTACATTTAGGAATGATGCTCAAACAATATACTAATCTACCACATCACATCCACCATCTGCCGTACATTGTTTCATCATTGTTTTCATCGCTTCAAAGTTTACACTCAAATCATACTGTATAAGCACATTCAAATCATGTGCTTATGATACATTCTTATTTTTGCAATACACCAATGTAGCGGCTTGCTTCTATTTCACTTATGTATCATGACAATAACTTCATAGCAACTAACATCCTTTTTTTGAACACATGATCACGCCGGAACGAACAGGAGCAACCAGAGTACATCATACGTGGTGAGAACAAAACTGATCTGTGCTGCTCTAATGCAGTTGCATACATATAATCACAACTAAGCATACTATGTGAATGCAAGAATACACCAGGTGGCCTTTGTGCAGATGCTTTATGGGTACTATTTAGATACTATTATCATTGAGATTAGCTAGCTATAATGCAAGAATGTTAGAAAAGAAAATGTATAAGAAATATGACATAACTAATGAGAAGAGCAAGAGAATCATGTTAACCATTGAAAGAAACGAATTTCTAACATTTTCCTTATAACATGTCTCTTTCATAGCAACAATAATAGCCGGTCATGGATCAGTCATCACCAGAGGTACCTCTATGTATAATTTTTTGCCACAATCTACTCAACAATTCATGTCCTGGGTGGAGGACTCCTGAAGGATGGATTATGCCCTGCTTGTATGTATAGAAAGAAACATATATGCTTTCAGTATGGGGTAGCTATCTAGCCGAGTAAAATCGAGTAAGGCGAAGCAAAGAATAAAGAAACTAAAATTGTGTGTTCTTTAACTTGTATTATTTAGGACACAAAAAATTACATCAATGCTGTCATAGCAGATAGAATAAGTCCATAGGAAAATAAAAAATCCTCAAAATATCGAAAGTGTTAGCATCTTGACTTCCATCAATGCTGCAAGACAGATTGAGAATGCATATAACCGAACATTTACCATGCATTTTGAAGAAAAAAAAATGCAACATCCATATCCTCTACACATGAAATAGCAACTAAATCTTTTAGCTAACATGAGATGACATGGAAAATCACATGTAAGCTGAGGCTTCTATTAGCATCAAAGAGCACCACAACTTGCTCACATCCATTGTTTAGGGGTCAGACGATGGTCGAGATCTGAAGGATGCTGACTTCTACAAGCGGCAAGCAAAACTGTTGTTCAAAAGCTTATCTAAAGACAAACATCAATCATCAAGACTGTCAATTGAGACTTGACCGTACTTTTTCCAGTATCCTTATCATATATGTCATCTGCAGCATTTTAGTTTCGGTTTTGCAAAGCATGTGATCTACTCCCTCCGTTTCTAAATATATGTCTTTTTAGATATTTCAATATAGACTACATACGGATGTATATAGACGTATTTTAGAGTGTAGATTCACTCATTTTGCTTCGTATGTAGTACATATTAGAATCTCTACAAAGACTTATATTTAGAAACGGAGGGAGTATCTGTTACTATTTTGTCAAAGTTTTCTGTGGCAAAGGGGAATAGTATCATGGAAGTCTATGCAGACTAATTAGATAACTAGATTCTACTTCCTGAATCGTTCATGTTTATGATGATCTGTGATTTCTTGTAGTTGCTTCATTGGTAGTCAAAGTTGCTTCTACAAGTCGATTCTGGGAATTTGAGAACCTGTACAAGTCTAGGCCACAAATTTAAAAATCAGATGGAAGGAAAACAATTAATTTTTCATCTTCGAGCAGTTGTGTGGCCTAATGACATTCTTATTTTCTGTAAGCGTTTAATTTGTCTAGAATTGAAATCACCTGGTTTGCATTAGCATTTCAAAGAGGCAAAGATAAGATACTGCCTATGCAGGAAAAAGGTTGGTATCTTGGTATTAGCATTAGATGTGATCACTAATGCTTATTGGCTGTAGTTGTGGTTTCAGAAGTAGCATGCTAGCAGTCATCATATATTGGCTAAGTTGCATTTGTGTTGGGTACATCACGATGAAGATCAAGAGAATTCCGATGAAAATGGAAGATGCCAAGCCTCTGGAGGACTCTGAAAGGTGTTCTTTTTATTTGGTTTCTTAGTCGCGGCCTCATGAGGTCCCTTTCTTCAGCCAAATTGAAGCACTTCATGTTAGCTTGTCTTCGCTTTTGGAGTAACTGTAATGCATCGTCTCACCCGTTTATGCTTCATGGGTGAGCCCTACATATCCTCATTACATGTACCACTGCCTATGATGGTTCTGAGCTCAAATAATATAGTATCTGTATGTTTTATCGATGTGCTACTAATAGATCCTAATGTTATAGCATACGCCCAAATTATTGTACACGAGTGAGACTGAGGACCAAACATAGCAGCTGAATATATGTGAAAGCAAGATAAGTGCGCACAGGCCCACATAGGTGGCACCATCAGGTGGCGCCCCAGCCTCTAGTAGCCAGCATGATGTGACCCGAACAGACCACACCAATATGCATGTAGGTACAGTCAATCGTTGGGTTATTGCTAGTTGCAGATCAAGTCTGATTCAACAACAACGTGCAGAGTTGTAGTTATACCGGGGCTAGTAGTACTCGTGCGATGTTAAGTGGGTTCCAATAATTAGTAGGAGATATTTTATTAAGACATGAACTAGTAACTACTGTAGTATTTATCTCCCGGATTACTTAGGTATATGAGGTACTCCTATATCATAAGAAACAAAAGGTTCTTGCTATATACGGCTTTATAAGAGCATCTACAGCCGGGCCTCCTCAAACGCCTGGGCGGGCCGCCCAGTCACTGACCGGTCACGAAATTTCGACCCAGTCGGGCGTCTCAAACGCCCGGGCTGACCGGCACCCCTCATATCCAGCCAAAATATGGGGCGGATATGGGGGCGCCCGGGCGCGCCCGTCACGTCGGACTGACGGAGGGGTCCCGCGCGGAATCGCTCGGAAACCCGACGGTCCGAAGCTCGTCTCCTCCGTCGGTCCGCGTGGCGCCGCTCCGGCGGGCCGCGCAGTGCCTAGCCCAGCTATTTAAGTCGACCGTCGGCACCGAAACCCTACCATCCACATTTTTCTCCGCCTGTCCGCCGCCGCCACCACTTTCCACTCCCCGTCTACCTAGTAGCCATGCCCCCACGCCGCCGGGTGAGGAGCTACCCATTTCTAACGCCGGAGCGCCGGCTGGAGCTCCTTGAGCAGATCCGGGCAAGGCGCGAAGTTCGGATCGCCGCGGGGCTACCTCCGGATGCAGTGGATCCGGAGGAGGAGGAGGAGGAGGAGGAGGAGGAGGTTGAGGAGGAGGAGGAGGATGAGCCAGAGGAGGAGGAGGATGTGGGGGACGCTGGCGACGCGGATCTGCAGGCGGAGCAGCAGGCCATCCTCGATTATCTCCGCTCGGAGTCGGCTGCGGAGGCGAGACGCCGTCGCCGGCAGGAGATGGAGGCGCAGCAGACCGCGGAGGAGGCGGAGATGCTCGCCTACATGGATGAGGTCGAGCAGGAGGAGGATGAGCCGGAGCCCTCCGACGCGCCCGTCCACCCGGCGCCCGGCACCGATGTCGTGGACATCTCCGATGACGAAGATTAGCTAGGGTAGTATGTAGTATGTAGTACGTAAGATTTCTTTTGCATGCTTTGTATGGATCTAGGGGTTCGAATCTGAGAGACTCAAATGCAGAGTAGCTAATTTGTGGCTTGACCGGTCACTGTCTACGGACGCGCCCGGTCGCGTCCGCGGGCGTTTGAGGGGCCGGATTTGTAAAGTCCGGCTGTAGATGCTCTAAAGTTATCATGGTGAAACAAAAGCCGTTTGATACCTAAAGAGATGTCTCTTTCTCCCTCAAACACACGCACCATTGCTCTCACAAACACGTGCCCACTTTCCCACTCAAGTACACTCTCTCACCGACTCCATCTGTAGTAGTTTCACAAACACACACACACTTTGTCTCCCCCTAGCTAGGTATCTCTCCCTTCATCTCTCTCTCATGCGCGCGCGCGCACACACACACAAACACACCTCGCGTCTACTCTGTACACATCTCTATCTCGCCCCCCCTCTCTCTCTATCTATATGTCTCTCACTCTCTCGCACGCGCTCTATCTCACCCTACGCCACGGTTGAGTGCCTCACGACCGATGATAGAGTGCACATGTGTTGACCATAGGATGCCCGGAGAGTGGCATAAAAAAATGAATCCCTATCCCCCATGATTGAGTGCCTTACGACCGAGGATAGAGTGCACATGTGTTGACCATAGGATGCCCGGAGAGTGGCATAAAAAAAACGAATCCCCATCCGCCACGATTGAGTGCCTTATGACCGAGGATAGAGTGCCTATACATTGACCATAGAGTGCCCGGAGATTGGAATAAAAATTTGAATCTCCCTCCGCCACAATTGAGTGCCTTACGACCGAGGACACAGTGCATGTACGTTGACCATAGGGTGCCCGGAGAGTGGCATAAAAATTTCAATCTCCCTCCGCCATAAAAAATTGCTTGTTCTAGCGAAAATGGACACCGGTTCTAGCAAATGTGGGCGTCGGTTCCAGCAAAAACGTCGGTGCCAAGCAAGGACGCTGCTGGGTCGCAGCATTTGCAATGCACGGTCCTAGCATTTGCGGTAGCCAGTTCCAGCACCGGTAACACTGTGAAGAGAAGAAAAGAAGGCAGTTGACATCATGCGTGAGGCGTTTGGGGAGACATACGATGGACACGATCGAACGAACCCCGAATATTATTATTTTAATTGGAAAATGTCACTGTTCATGTATTTCGGGCCGGGCCAGGCCGGGCCCGGGCTTGGGATTTTTTCTTCGGGCTTGGACAAGCCCGGCCCGACCCGGTGAATGATCAGATTTAGTGGACGGCACACCCTTGTCCACTGACGATGGTCACACCTTGACCTGTTCTCCCTTACCAGGGCTCTCACTTCTTCGTCCAGGTTGTCCGTCAACACCAGAGACGTGACAGAGGTGCCCTGGCCCTCCACTATGTAGGCCAGAACCGGTGCCAAATTCACTTTTTAAACATTTGACATCGGTGCCCTACATTGCCCAGCTGATGCCAAATAAAAATTTCAGGGCACCGATTCGTCTATATGCTCCGATGCCACATTCGTTGAGGCAATAAACTAAGCAGCCACTGTACTTCCGCATGCGAGGCACCACAGGCGAGACACTGATTTGAGCTGATATATTACTAGTTTATACGTAGGTGGACCAGAGGTGGAATCGATGCCAAATCCTTCACGTTGTGGCGCCGGTGCTAATTTTTTTTCATTTGGCATCGAAGTGTATGTGGCAAACTTTTCAGATTTTTGGCACCGAACACATAGTGGAGGGCAGACAGCTAGCGCTTTTACCTGATCAGGCGCCCCCACGCCCCCCTCCTCGGCTCCTCGTCCTAACTATAAGAGCATCTCCAGCCGGACCCCCAACAGGCCCCCCAAGTCGCCATTTTTTCCGCCGGCGCCAAACAAAAACCCCAGTCGCCCCCCAGGACACCGAATTCCGCCGGTTCGGCCCATTTTTTGGCCTGGCGATCCCAGGCCGAACCCAGCGCACTGGGGGGGGGGGGGGGCACTTGGGGGCTTCGGCGGAAGGAAAAGTGGCGCGTGGGCTACCACTGTCAGGCGAGAAACGCCTTTTCCCCGCCCAGATTCGACCCGCGCGCCGCAGGACGCCACTCCCCTTTCGCCGCCATGCCGATTCCGGCGCCGCCCACCTGCCCACAGCCGTTGCTCCGCCGCTAGAAAGTCCATTTCCCCGACGGAAAGGGAGGGTTTCGCCACGACAGCCTCCATCCCGCTCCTGGGCGAGCTTTCCAGGGCTCCGGCCACGCAGGCGGGGATACCGGCGGCTGCCCCCGCCCACCACGCCCGCCAGGTGTTCGGCGTTTTGCCTGTTCGGCAATGGACTCCGACGACGAGGAGGCGTTCGCGGCTCTGATGGAGGAGGAAGCCGTGGCAGACACCGGCGACGAAGAGCACCTCATGATCCTCGCCGCTCTGGCCGGCCTGTTCGCGAACAATGCGAAGACGCGGCGAGGTGGCTCGGCGCCGGGCCTCCGTAAGAGCAAGCAGAGGCATCGAATGGAGGGCTATTGCTTGCTCTACGCCGACTACTTCGCCGACGCTCCACTGCACGGCGAGAAAGTATTTCGACGCCGTTATCGGATGAGCCGGAAGCTCTTCCTCAGGATTGTGAATGCCATTCGGGAGTTCGACAGCTATTTCATTTGCAAGAAGGATTGCACCGGCACAGTTGGATTCTCCTCACTCCAGAAGTGCACGACAGCTATGAGGATGCTTGCATACGGAGCTCCCGGTGATATACAGGAAGACTATGGACGCATGGCCGAGTCCACCACCATTGAGTGTTTGTACAAGTTCTGCAGGGCAGTGGTGGCAGTGTTTGGACCACAATACTTGCGATCACCCAATGCTGAAGACACTGCTCGAATCCTAGCACAGAATGCAGCAAGAGGATTTCCTGGGATGCTTGGAAGCATCGACTGCATACATTGGGCATGAAAAAACTGTCCATTTGCTTGGCAGGGGATGTACAAAGGTGCCAAAGGAGCTTGCAGTGTGGTACTTGAGGCAGTGGCCACACAGGACCTCTGGATTTGGCACTCCTTCTTTGGTATGCCTGGAACTCACAATGACATCAACGTACTGCAGTGCTCGAATGTCTTTGCCAAGCTTGTTGAAGGTCATGCTCCTCCAGTGAACTTCGAGGTCAATGGGCGCCACTACAACAAGGGATACTACCTAGCAGATGGTATCTATCCGAGATGGTCAACATTTGTGAAGACTATCTCAAACCCTGTGCCAGGAGGCAAGAACTCCTACTTTGCCAAGTGTCAGGAGGCTTGCAGGAAGGATGTCGAGCGGGCATTTGGTGTGCTCCAATCTCGATTTGCTGTTGTCCGGTACCCCGCTCTGACCTGGTCGAAATCTCAGATGTGGGAGGTGATGAATTGTTGTGTCATCTTGCACAACATGATCATTGAGAGCGAGCAGGAAAAGCTAGTGTTTAACACTGAACCATATTTCAGGCAGGGTCCTCTTGCAACTGTTGATCACCAGGTACCGGCAGCATGGGCTGCCTTCCTCAATATGCGTCAGGAGATCCGAGACCCACAGGTGCATCAAGAACTGCAGCACGATCTGGTGGAGCACCTATGGAGGCTCAAGGGCAACGCCTAGTTCGATGTGTTTTAATTTGTGTTCGAATTATGAGCTTGCTTCGTTGAACTATTTGATTTGTATTGATTTCTGTGATGAACTATGTGATAAAAATTAGGTTTTGTTGAATTTGTGCTGAAGTGTGCCGAATTTGGGCCGGATTTGAGCCAAATTTGGGCCAAATTCGAGATTGAAATCGGCGGCTGGGGGGCGAACTTGGGGGGCCGGCTGGGAACCCGAGCCCCCCACGGCGAAAAATGAGGCTAATTTTTTTTAAATAATACACTTTTTTATTAATTTTCAGAAATATTACGCCGTTTTTTTAAATAATACATCGTCGGCCTTCTGGTGGCCGATTGGATCCAGTCGGCCAGGAGGAAGCCGATTAGTACCCTTTCGGCTATAGGGTGGCCGATTAGCGTCCTGTCGGCCTAGGGGTGGTCGACAGGCCTCTCGGCCGCTGGTAGTGGATCCTGTCGGCTAACTGGTGGCCGACTGGAACATGTCGGCTAACTGGTGGCCGACTGGAGCCTGTCGGCTAACTGGTGGCCGACTGGAACTAATTGGCTACCCCTAGGCCGATAGGTGCATGGACACTCCCCCTCCGTTTCCCGCTTCTGGGTTCCCGCTTATATCTCGGGCCGCCGTTTCCGCCAGTATCTCCCGCCACATTTTACCACTTTCTAGTTCTGGCCACATTTTCCCGCTTTCTAGTTCCCGCCATATTTTTCCCGCTTTCTAGTTCCCGCCATATTTTCGCGCTTTCTAGTTCCCGCCATATTTTTCCCGCTTTCTAGTTCCCGCCATATTTTCCAGCTTTCTAGTTCCCGCCATATTTTTCCTGCTTTCTAGTTCCCGCCATATTTTCCCGCTTTCTAGTTCCCGCCTATATCTCCCGCCATATTTCCCCGCTTCCGAGTTCCCGCCTATTTTTGTCTTCTCAACCTATAAAACACCCTCGGCAGTAAGGTGGGTAAGCAATCTAGTGTAGTGTCGTAGTCTCGCGAAGATGTCCGGATATCCTTTTGATCGTAGTTTTCACCCTGGTATGTCCCGATGTCTTCTGCGTTTAGCCGCCAATTTCAGGGTTGAGAACATATTAGTTCCGTGGGACGAAGTCATCAGTAGTGACACGCTACTGAATGAGCTGGCTCACGCATTAAGTAGGTGCGGGTGGCCTTCCAGGACATTTGAGGAGATACGGAAAGAATTTCTCAGGTTGCATGGAAGATGGAAGAAGCAACAGCATAAGAGTGAAGCATTCCTAAAGGCTGCAGCAGAAAATACTTATTTATGGACCCAAGATAGCCACTAGTAGAAAACGGGCCTTTAATCCCGGTTTGTAAGGCCCTTTAGTGCCGGTTCTACAACCGGCACTAAAGGGGGGGGGGGGACTAAAGGCCCCCCCCTTTAGTCCCGGTTCGTCACGGCCTGGCACTAAAGGCCCACCACGTGGCGCCTGCCGGGGCCGTTCGCTGGGGGACCTTTAGTCCCGGTTGGTAACACCAACCGGGCCTTTACCGGGACTAAAGGCTCCACCTTTAGTCCCGGTTGGTAACACCAACCGGGACTAAAAGTATTTAATTCTTTTAATTTTGGTTTATTTTTCCTTTTAATTTTGTGTTTTCCATTTAATTATTTTTTATTTCAAACATATATTACGCTACTACATACTGTACACGTTGTGCATATATATATAAATCGAATTTCTCGTACGACGACCATTCACATACATATATATATACAATTTGGTATATACAATTTCTCCTACAATTTGCGGATCATTACATATGCAGGGCATTACTGCTTGATCTTGTAATGGTATTCTCCTTTGGGATCTATGACCTGGTCGACCAGAAATCCAGCTATTTCCTCTTGAATTGCTCGTACGCGAGCCGTTGGTAGGAGCTGGCCCCGCATCTCTATCATCTATAATCAGGAGATCAAGATGAATATATTAGTTGTGTGTATATATATTAGCTAGATCATGATAAAAAAAATTATGGATAGTGTTCTGGCAAACGTACCCAAAGAGTTTTTTCATCTATGCTCCTTTCAGACGTGATCATGCGAATATTCTCGCAAACGTAGTATGCGCATAAACTATTCCCCTTCTCTTGCCTCATGCACTTTACGAGAATAAAATTCAATCAGGTAATAATTAATCAAGCATGATAATGGTATTGAAACTAGAATTAAAGAGATACACGGACGTAGCTAGCTAGTACTACTTAATTACCTTGGGTCGCACCCATTTCAGCTGTTGTTTCCATTGGCCGGGGACCTCTTCGATGAACTTTTTCCAAGCCCTGCCCGCCGGCAAAGAAAATGAATAAAGGAGCTATTAACTAGTTGATATCAGGAAATGAAGTAAAGAGGCAGACATAGTGCGATAATGATTGAAATTACCTGTCGAACATCCCCTTCACGGTTGCGTATTCGGATGGATCCTTATATAGTGAGTCCAGTACTTCAACTTTTCCCTTGTCAACTTCAATGATTAACAAGATCCAGTGGAAACTGCACGCGCACACGTTTTTTATAAATAAGCGGGCATGTGCATAACTCATCAACTACACTTATTAACATCTAGTAAGCAAAAAATAGAATTTGTAGTACAAGATATAGTAACACTCACCCGAAGTTGTAAGGAAGTAGTATTTTTGGTTGGGTGTTTAGTTGCTTCAAAAACTCTAGCAGGAATCTCTCTGTGTCTTCTCTCGAATATTGATCTTCCCATATCGCCTGATTAATCGTATTTGGGTCAATGAACCCAACTCCATAGCGTCTAGTTTTTTTCATTTCATACATCTTCATTCTGCATAATACCACAGAAAAGAATATAGTGAGGATAATTACAGTTAATGAACGAGAGCACATCTAGCTAGCTAGCTAGAGACTTAAATTACAGAAAGAAATCACTTACAGACAATAGCAACTGACGATAGATTTGTCGAGTGCGTCTTGATTGAATAACTGAAGCAACTCTGAATAATGAATCCACATGTCTTTTTTATGGAAGTAATGCCTTTTCCTGATTTTCACCATGAGGGACTCTTCATTGGTATTTGCTGTTTTTTGCATGTACCACGTATGCAACTCGTACATTCTCGTTGGTAGAAGCTTGACTTCGTCAGGCTTGACCAGAGGTTTGCCACGGACATATTGGTATTTTACTTCCTCCTCTGTAATCCTGGGGATTTCCTCAAGGCCTAGGAGTTGTTCAACAGTGACACCGGCCTCTTTAGCCTGCCTTCTAAGATCGTCGGTTATTGCCGGCCGATCGGCGGTACTCACATGTGTTTGTACAATGAGCGGGGGGATCGATTGCACTGCTTGTTCTCCCAGCTGGGGAACAGTTTTCCCGCTTTTTTTGCCAACTGCTTGGCTCGAGCTCGAGTTCGACTCCTTTTGCCCTGCAGAATATGACCTCTTGATAGACCGCACATAGTCGGAGTCCTTCTGATTGTGAGCCGGTCGAGCCATATCAATAAAGTGTTGTGATACATGCTCAGGTACTTTCTCCTTTGGCGGCGCGGGCGGTTTCGGTGCAAAATGGGCCTTCAATTGGGCATCACATGCGTCGTCGAGTTCCTCCTGAGTCAGGTGGTAAGACAACTTCGGAAGAGGCTTGAGGTCTGGACCATATTTGAATTTCTTGCTTGTTGTACCGCTAGCCGTCGTAGCTACGGCCTCTCTCTTCCGCTGTTGCTTAGGCGGAGCACGCTGAGTCGGCTGACTTGGAGGAGGAGGAGTTGGCTGACGCCGTGCCGGACTTGGAGGAGGAGTCGGCTGACGCGGTGCCAGACTTGGAGGAGGAGGAGTCGACTGAAGCGGCGGAGGACTTGGAGGAGGAGGAGTTGGCTGACGCCGTGCCGGACTTGGAGGAGGAGTCGGCTGACGCGGTGCCGGACTTGGAGGAGTCGACTGACGCGGCGGCGGACTTGGAGGAGGAGTCGGCTGACGCGGTGCCGGACTTGGAGGAGGAGGAGTCGACTGACGCGGCGGCGGACTTGGAGGAGGAGGAGTCGGTGGCCTTGGAAAGACGATGCAATCCTTTTTCCATAGAATGATACGATGTATGGCCTCTCCCAGTGTTCTCTCCTCGTCACCTCCAAGAATGTCAAGTTGTAGCTCGTGATATGCTGACATCACTTCATCAACCCCGACACGAGCATAGCCAGCTGGAATGGGATTGCAATGGAAGGTTGCTTCAGGGGGATTTGCTAAAGCATAGCCGTCCGCCACCTTCATGGATAAGTTCTTCACTTTCATGTGTAGCTCACAGTTAGTCCTGTCTTTGATATCATCCACAGGGTAGCTAGCTAGCAGTGCATTATCGATATCGGCCGGGGCGGAACCCACGCTGCTTCTCGGCATAGATGGGACGGTGCTATCCAATGCTGGATCGATCTGCTCATGCTGCCGCTGAGACGCCCTTTCCTGGCTGAGTGAGTCGATCTGCTCCTGCTGTCGCCTGACAAATCGTTCCAACTCCAGGTGCGAGGATATTAGGCCTTCAAGGCGGAGTGCTTCCTCCTTCTTCTTCTGCTCCTCATGCTTCTTCTTTCTCGCACGGCTTCTATAGTCGTCGTTCCAATCCGCAAACCCCTCATACCACGGAACAACGCCTTTGCCTCGTGTTCTTCCCGGGTGTTCAGGATTCTTCAGGGCGCGTGTAAGCTCGTCGTTATCTCTGTTGGGCGTGAACACCCCCGATCGAGCTTCTTCTATTGCAATAAGTATTTCGTCTGTCGCTTCTTTAAGACTTGCCTTCACCATAACCAGCCCTGTCTCTGGGTCCAACATCCTCCCATGCGCATAAAACCATGTCCTGCACCTGGGGGGCCATGTCAATGTAACTGGACTGACCCGTTTACTAATCATCTCTTGCTCAGATTGATGCCACTTAGGCAGGGCCACCTGGTAGCCACCTGGCTCCAGACGATGGTGCCACTTCTTTTTCGCAGCATTAATCTTGTTTTTCCTCGACAGTTCCTTAGCTTCTTCCGATTCCTTGAACTTCACGAAAGCGTCCCAGTGATCTTTTGCCTTCACCAGTGCTCCCGTGAATTCTGGAGTCTTCTTTTTTGATTTGACGTACTTAGCCCATGCATTTTTCTTGAAGGTGTTGAATGCGATCGCCATCTTTTTAAGAGCATAGTTTCTGACTTTCTTCAGATCTGCATCTGTCAAATTATCTGGTAGGGTGAAATGTTCCATGAGCGTAGTCCAAAGCACATCTTTTGCTCTTTCGTCGACAAAAGTAACTCCTGCTCGATCTCCCTTTGCTGGCTTTCTCCATTCTTGAACAGAGATCGGGATTTGGTCCCTGACAATAACTCCGCATTGATTCTTGAACGTGGTCGCATTTTTCTTAGGTTCAAGCGGTTCGCCAGTTGATGTTTTGATGGAATCGATGTTGAACTTTACGCCTTTGTCCAACTTTTTGGCTGGGCCTCGAACTACCCTGTCGCTTGTACAAGATTTGCTCGATCCGGAGGCCTAAAAGAAGAAAGATCGATTCGTTAATACATACAAATCAATTAAGACATGTAATGATCACCGGATGGCTTATATATTAAATATACCTCGCCGGTCATTGTTATTTGAAGAACATTTTCTTCGTCAACATCGTTGTCGTCACCTTCATCTATTCGTTCGTCTTCATCAAACATCATACCCTCACCCGAAGGGTTCAGATATTGCGAGCCGTCATCATGATCATCTGGGCTCGTGGAGCGTATGATGTCGAACACAGCCTCTTCTCCTTCTCTGCCGGTATTGTCCATAGCTTTTATTTAACTAATCCAGAAGAAAGATAAAACAATTTAGTATTCAGAGATCCGAAAGGTAGATGCATGAGATCAGAAAGAAATTGGATCAACTTGTGCACATCCATAATGGGGGCATTCCTGATATTTAATCCCTTAAAGGACTAAGAAAATCTATTGCAAATACAACATTAAAATATGCAACTTTTGCAAATACTAATTGCTATACATTGGATCAAATTCCTTTCTCAATAAAAAATACAACATTATAACTACACTAATAATATTCCTTTCTCAATAAAAAATTCCGAAAAATTTCTCAATTATAATTTCCTATGCAACATTTTAGTATGCAAATTTTTTCTGTAATATGATATACAACATTATATACTTCTAAGCAACATTTTAATAGGTTAGGGACATTATATACTTGTAATTAAGCAAAAAATCTAATTAATCATATATACTAATTAAACACTAATTATAGAAAAACAACATTATATAAAAAACAGAAAAACAACATTACATAAAGAAACACTAATTAAGCATATATACTAATTAAGCATATAAAAAATAGAACATATGTGTGTGTGTGTGTGTGTGTGTGTTTCATGCGTGTGTGTGTGTGCGGGATCGACGGGAGGGGGCGGCGGCCATGGCGGCAGGGCTCACAAGGGGGCGACGGCGCGCGAGGTCGAGGAGGGGCGGCGACGGCGACGGCGAGGTGCAGGGGCGGCGACGGCGACGGCGACGGCGGCGTCGAGGTGCGTGGACGGACGGCGACGGCTAGGTACACGGCGCGGCGGCCACGACGTCGAGGTGCGGCGGCGCGGACGGACGGCGGCGTAGAGGTGCGGCGGCACGGACGGACGGCGGCGTCGAGGTGCGGCGGGGCGCGGACGGACGAACGACGGCGACGACGAGGGGCAAGGGTAGGGGCGTGCGCGGACGACGAAAGGCTGGATTTGGGGAAATTTTCGTAAGTGTGTTATATATAGAAGACCCTTTAGTCGCGGTTGGTGGCTCCAACCGCGACTAAAGGGGGTCTTTAGTCGCGGTTGGAGCCACCAACCGCGACTAAAGGTCTCGCTTCCCGCCGCTTGGACTGGATGAAATTCACCTTTAGTCGCGGTTGGTGGATCCAACCGCGACTAAATGCCTGTTCCTGGCACGGCGCAGTGTGGTGGATGTTTAGTCCCACCTCGCCCAGCGAAGGGCGCTCGCACTGGTTTATAAACCCCGGCGCGGTAGCTCATTCGAACTCCTCTCTAAAGCAGGCCTACGAGGCCTACCGGTCTTTCCTGCCCTGTGGGCCATACTGGGCCTTGCGGGCCTGCATCCTGGCCCAACTAGTGGGTGTCTAGTCGTATGCAGGCCGTGGCGGCCCAGTAGGCGGGCTTTTTTTTTACTTTTCAGTTTTTTTTGTTTTCTTCTATATTTATTTTCTTTTGTTTCTTGGTTGTTTTTTGCTTTATTTAGAGTTTCTGAGTGAATCTTTTTGCTTTAGGTCAAAAAAATTATAAACTTTCTGTTAGTGCCAGTAGTTTTCAAATTTGAATTATTTGAAATTTGTGTGAATCACTAGTTTGTGAATAACTTTATTTAAAAAAAAGATTTTTCAGTGATTCTTTTTTCTGCTGTTTAATATTAGTGTGTTTTATCATTATATTCAATTTGGTAATTCTTAGGTTATTTAAAAAAAATGAAATGCCTTTGTAACAGACGAGTTTTCGTCCGAAAGCGTGATACTTCGAAAGAGATTGTCCATTTTGTACACGAAGTGCATCCAGTTTTTGCCGTAACCCTCTCAACTTTTTAGCACATGCTATGTGGGTGAAATGATGATACCATGCGAACTTTCAACCTTTTCTGATTGTGATTTGTAGTGCTTTTCAATTTCAGGGTCATTTAGCTCAAAAGTTTGTTCATGTGTAATCTAGTCGTCAGACTGCTCCGGGTGTTTGGAGCGTAGAATATTCTTGTGTTGCTCGATATACGGAGCCACCAAGGCGGAACTTTGTAGAACTGTGTAGTGTGCTTGCGCCAAAGAATGCCCGTCCCGGCATATTACTGAATTCTTTCCTAGCGTGCCTTTTCCACCCAGTCTGCCCTCATGCCGCGATTCAGGAACACCAATCGGCTTAAGGTCAGGAATAAAGTCAACACAAAACTCAATGACCTCCTCTGTTTCATGACCCTTGGAGATGCTTCCTTCTGGCCTAGCACGATTACGAACATATTTCTTTAAGACTCCCATGAACCTCTCAAAGGGGAACATATTGTGTAGAAATACAGGACCCAGAATGGCAATCTCCTCGACTAGGTGAACTAGGACGTGCGTCATGATATTGAAGAAGGATGGTGGGAACACCAACTCGAAACTGACAAGACATTGCACCAAATCATTCTCTAACCTTGGTAAGATTTCTGGATCGATTACCTTCTGAGAGATTGCATTGAGGAAAGCACATAGCTTCACAATGGCTAATCGAACGTTTTCCGGTAGAAGTCCCCTCAATGCAACCGGAAGCAGTTGCGTCATAATCACGTGGCAGTCATGAGACTTTAGGTTCTGGAACTTTTTCTCTGCCATATTTATTATTCCCTTTATATTCGACGAGAAGCCAGACGGGACCTTCATACTGAGCAGGCATTCGAAGAAGATTTCCTTCTCTTCTTTGGTAAGAGCGTAGCTGGCATGACCCTGAAACTGCTTTGGATCCATGCCGTCTTCTCCGTGCATACGTTGCTGGTCCTCCCGTGCCTCCGGTGTATCTTTTGTCTTCCCATACACGCCCAAGAAGCTTAGCAGGTTCACGCAAAGATTCTTCGTCACGTGCATCACATCGATTGCAGAGCGGACCTCTAGGTCTTTCCAATAGGGTAGGTCCCAAAATATAGATTTCTTCTTCCACATGGGTGCGCGTCCGTCAGCGTCATTCGGAACAGATTGTCCGCCAGGACCCTTTCCAAAGATTACTTTTAAATCCTTGACCATATCAAGTATATCATCACCAGTACGGTGGCGAGGCTTCT
The DNA here is from genome assembly GCA_039707655.1 of Elymus sibiricus. Classification (NCBI taxonomy): domain Eukaryota; kingdom Viridiplantae; phylum Streptophyta; class Magnoliopsida; order Poales; family Poaceae; genus Elymus; species Elymus sibiricus. The sequence goes on from CM077666.1 coordinate 489,675,832, forward strand.
TCCGGTGATCTGCCTCACTTTTGAAATGCTTGCCTTTCTTTCTTACGGGATGCCTGCTCTGAAGAAATCGACGATGCCCCAGGTACACATTCTTCTTACATTTATCCAAATATATACTGTCGGTATCATCTAAACAGTGCGTGCATGCGTGGTATCCCTTGTTTGTCTGTCCTGAAAGGTTACTGAGAGCAGGCCAATCATTGATGGTTACAAACAGCAACGCTCGCAGGTCAAATTCCTGTTGTTTGTGCTCATCCCACGCACGTACACCTTTTCCATTCCACAGCTCTAAAAGTTCTTCGACTAATGGCCTTAGGTACACATCAATGTCGTTGCCGGGTTGCTTGGGGCCTTGGATGAGCACTGGCATCATAATGAACTTCCGCTTCATGCACAACCAAGGAGGAAGGTTATAGATACATAGAGTCACAGGCCAGGTGCTATGATTGCTGCTCTGCTCCCCAAAAGGATTGATGCCATCTGCACTTAAACCAAACCATACATTCCTTCCGTCATCTGCAAAGTCCTTCCACTTTCTCTCGATTTTTCTCCACTGTGATCCGTCAGCGGGTACTCTCAACTTCCCGTCTTTCTTACGGTCATCTTTGTGCCATCGCATCAACTTGGCATGCTCTTTGTTTTGGAACAAACGTTTCAACCGTGGTATTATAGGAGCATACCACATCACCTTGGCAGGAATCTTCTTCCTGGGGCGCTCGCCCGCAACATCACCAGGGTCATCGTGGCCGATCTTATAGCGCAATGCACAGCATACCGGGCATGCATTCAAATCCTCGTACTCACCGCGGTAGAGGATGCAGTCATTAGGGCATGCATGTATCTTCTGCACCTCTAATCCTAGAGGGCAGATGGCCTTCTTTGCTTCGTACGTACTATCGGGCAATTCGTTGTCCTTTGGTAGCTTATTCTTCATTATTTTCAGCAACTTTTCAAATGCCTTGTCAGGTACACCATACTCTGCCTTCCATTGCAGCAATTCCAGTGTGGTACCCAACTTTTTCTTGTCATCTTCGCAATTTGGGTACAACAATTTCTTGTGATCCTATAACATGCGTTGCAACTTCAGCTTCTCCTTTTCACTTGCACAGTTTCTATTTGCATTGGCAATGGCCCGACCAAGATCATCAGCGGGCTCATCTGATGCCTCTTCTTCAGCTCCTTCCTGCATTGCCGGCTCAGCTTCTTCCCCCATTGTTGTACCATCGTATTCATGGAACCCATGGCCAGGATAGCTGTCGTCATCCTCTTCTTCTTCATTCTCTTCCATTAGGACCCCTCTTTCTCCGTGCTTGGTCCAACAGTTATAGCCGGACATGAAACCGGACTCAAACAGGTGGACGTGAATGGTTCTTGAGTTAGAGTAATTTCGATCATTCTTACAGCCAGCACATGGACAATACATAAAACCATCCGCCCGCTTGTTTGCCTCAGCCGCAACCAGAAAAGTATGCACGCCATTAATGAACTGGGGAGAGCATCGGTCATCGTACATCCATTGCCGGCTCATCTTCATTACACAACACCGAAAAGACCAAATTAATACAAGTTCATACATAAAGTTCATACACACTTGTTCTCATAAAGCAACATACAAACTCTCTAGCTAAAGCATTTAAATGCAACAACAAATGCGATCAAGATCGCAACTAAGGTAACAATTGATCCAACAGCATAGTGATACCAAGCCTCACTATCAATGGCATATTTTTTAAATTTTCTAATCTTCAAGCGCATTGCATCCATCTTGATCTTGTGATCATCGACGACATCGGCAACATACAACTCCAGTTTCATCTTCTCTTCTTCAACTCTTTTCAATTTTTCTTTCAAATACTCGTTTTCTTTTTCAACTAAATTTAACTTCTTGACAAGAATATCTATGTCGGTTGCAATTTCCGGTTCACATACCTCCTAGATAAAAATATCTATGTCAACTTGATGGGCATAATTGTCATAAACGCGAAATGCAACAAATAGTTATAAAAGAGAATATATATACCACATCCGAATCATAAACCGGACGAGGGCCGACGGGGACGGATATCAAAGTCATGGCACTATGTATAACAAACAATCATACATGTAAGAAAATTATACAATTAACTATCTAAATCATACAAATAAGATTTTTTTTTATAAAAAGGATAAGAACGAACAAGAGGCTCATCAAGGTGTGGTGACGGCGACGGGACGGTGCGGGCGATCGACGGTGGTTAGGACGGGGACGGGAAGGCACTAAGTAAACCACACCTACACATGCAAAGTAAGAAGTTAATTTGAGCTCAAATTGCATATAAATCAAATGAACTACCACATATAAATACTCCCAAACTAAAACCCACAAATCACTATATTTATAGAGCATTGCAAGAGCTAATCTAGCAATGAGAGATGAAAGGACAAAGTTGCTAACCTTTGTGAACACTTGGATGGATGGGGTGCCTCCAAATCTTGACAAATTTTGGCAAAAATGGAGGATGAGCTCGAGGAAGAGGAAGAACAAAGGAGGGGAAGAAGGGGAAAAAAAGGGAGGAGTACTGTGATCGGGCTGACCGAATTCATATAGGGGATCTTTAGTCCCGGTTGGTATCACCAACCGGGACTAAAGGGGGGGCCTTTAGTCCCGGTTGGTGATACCAACCGGGACTAAAGGGGCTCGTGGGGGCCCCAGCTGACACCTGCCTGCCACCACCCTTTAGTCCCGGTTGGTATCACCAACCGGGACTAAAGGGGGGGCCTTTAGTCCCGGTTGGTGATACCAACCGGGACTAAAGGGGCTCGTGGGGGCCCCAGCTGACACCAGCCTGCCACCACCACATTAGTCCCGGTTCGTGTTACGAACCGGAACTAAAGGTCCGGAACGAACCGCGACTAATGATGCCCGTCCCGAACCGGGACTAATGGTCACATTAGTGCCGGTTCAAAACCCGACCGGGACTAAAGCTGCGGACAAAAGGTCCGTTTTCTACTAGTGAGCGAGGACGAAGACGATATCTTCATGCCGAGCACCAAGGCCAAGAGTACCGCATCGCCGAAGGGCAAGAGTTCTGCATCGTCGAAGGGCAAGAGTTCTGCATCGACGGAGGATGACGATGATGACTTCATGTAGTTTTTACGTTGTATGTTGTAAGTTCAGTCCTACCTACCGTTTAATTCAGATGTAGTTGTATCCAGTTGTTTGTACTGTCTTATTGTAGGAGAAGTATGTTCTATCTAAATATGATGTTGTAGTTGGCGCACGACATTGGATAACAGAGTACTAAACCAGAGTAGGCATATCCGAATTTGTTGCACGTGCACTCACACGTTGGCCAGGCTTCATTTCCAATTTTCACCTCATGCGTCCTCAACTCATTTGCACATCCGAATTTGTTGTTAGCTAAGAGGACCTCAAACCTTCTTTCTTGATTACCGATGGCGACTACAGTGTGTGACCTAGATTTTTCCATCTTTTGGTGCATGTACTTCATGACTCTTTCACAGTAACGTGTGTTCGGGTTGTTCAAGATATGCTGCTCTGCTTTTTGACGTCTATCTCTGAAATAATTCACGGTGCCATAGAAAATACCCTCAACGATGTGTAACATCCCCATGTAATAGCTATAGTGATCACCTTTTGATAATGCCAAGTCACCATGCTTAACAGTGCCTAATCATCATTTGCATCATATCCCATTTCAATTTCAAATTCAAATTGCAATTCAAAGTTAAAGTGGAAATACAAGTTGTTCCAATCTGGAAATAAAAATGTTCATTAAATAGCAAATAATCCATAACTAATTATTTTAAGAAAGACAACATCACCTAAAATACCTAAGTGACTCTATCATCCTAAATCAGTAGCAAAACATCAACATTTAATCCCATTTCAATTAAATAAAATCCATTTGAAATCATATTGCTCCCAAACCTTTTTATTTCACTCTCTAAAATTGCAACATATTTAACTGGCCAGGTTGCACATTTTTCAAAAGTGTTTTGGTGGCATAATATTTTGCAAAACAGAAAGGAAATAAGAGGCAGAAAAAGAAAAGGGAAAAAGGCCTGCGGCCACTGTACTAATGGGCTTAAGCTCTACAGGGGCAGGCCCAGCCCATCTCCCAGGTCGTCCTCTTCCTCCCCCGCGCTGTCGCCCGCGCACGTCGACACGCCGCCGCGGCCACGCGCCGGCCATTCTCCGGCTCCCCTGCTGGATAAGGGCGCGCCCGCGGACCCCCGAAACCCTAGCCCTCCTCTCTCCTCACTCGCTCGCCCTTTCCTTCCTCTTTCCCTCGCCAGATCCGTCGCGCCCGCAGTGCCATCGTCGCCATCCACCTCGCCCTGCCGCGGCCACCGTGCCTCTCGTCGCCTCTCCGAGTCAGGCGAGGTCGCCGCCATCCGCTACGCCGCCTACCACCTCGAGCTCGGGCCGGAAGCCACCGGAGCGCCCGCTGCCTCCCCTTCTTCAACCTCTAGACGCCGGAGCTCCGCCGCCTCGTCTCGCTCCGGCAAGCCCTCCCCGAGCCCGCTGCCCTCCACGACCGGCTCCCCGTGAGCACCCGGTCCTCGCTGACCTCCTGTCTCTCCTCCTTCCTCCCCGTAGCGCCGTCCCCGTCGAGGCCCGAACGGCGCCGCCGCCTGCCGTCGCCGCATCGGCCATCTCCGGCCGCCCCAGCCGCTCCTGCCGCTACCATCGGACGCAGCTCGTCGAGCTCGTTCGGATGGTCCCAGCCACACCTCTAACCGCACCCTGTGGACGAATTCCGCCGTGTTCTGCGGCCACTGGCGGCTAAACGCCGGCGCGCCGCAGCCACGTGGACCTGCCAGTGGGCCCCACGTGATTAGCCAGTGGTGTAGCCACTAATCCCGCCCCTAACACCTGATGACAAGTGGGGTCCCCACTGTAGCTAATTAGAGTAATTAAAACTAAAACTAAAACCTAATAACTAACCTGTCTATGACACTTGGGGCCCACCCCTAATTAACTCTGTTTAATTAAAACTAATCGTTGTTAACCCCCACGGTGTATGACATGTGGGCCCGGTGCACAATTTAACTGGATAAGATTTAGATAATATAACAGACACTGACAGTGGGTCCCACTAGATAATTAGGTTAATTAATTAATTTAATCTTCTGTTTAATTAGTCTAGCCTATGACAGGTGGACCCCACCTGTCAGGTTTGACTGTTCAACCGCCCTGTTGACTGCTGACGTCACTCCCACGTCATGCTGACATCATCTGACACTGTTTCGGATAATTCTAATTTAAATAATTAAAATAATTCCAGAAAATGTTTAAAACTTTGAAAATTCATATAAAATAAACCGTAACTCGGATGAAAATAATTTATATATGAAAAATGATCAGAAAAATATGAAGATTCTGAATATGTAATCAAAATGCTTGTCCAACACTCCTAACTAGGTGAACATGGAACATTTTTCCCGATTTCGTTAAATGAATAGTGATCAACTTTAATAAAATAAATCCAAATAAATTCCTAAATTAACTAAAACATTTTGTTAGGCAGTAAAACACCTCCGCATATCATTTAGGCATGTCAGGCATAGTGATTGCATCTGAATGCTTGTATTTATCTGTTTCCTCCCCCTCTTCTCTTCGATAGACTCCGAGACCGCCGACGAGCCAGGGATCGACTGCACCGTTGAAGATTCCTTTTAGCCTGCAGAGCAACCAGGCAAGCAAACCCCCCTTGACGCATGCCGGTATCACCTATTCCTTCTCCCTCCTGCTTGCATTAGAATTTGCTGCTGCTATTGTTTTATCCTATTCTGATGCATAGCCTGTTTATTGTAATTTCTGTTGATACTTTACCTGATATCCTAAATGCTTAGTATAGGTTGGATGAAATCCATCTGTGGCCCCTCTCCCTTGTCTTAGCTGCCCCGCTTAGTTACCAGTGCCCCGCTCGATGTGATCGATGGGCTGAGACCAGCACATCACCGCACGCCCCCTAAGTTGCTCGTCTTTGCAGAGCTGGCATCGAGTGCCGAGGGTGATACCTCTTATCTCACTTTCGATGATGCCTCTGTAGAATAGCTATTCGGCTGTGTGTTACCGAGGGTGGTTCCTCTTTCATCACCTCCGATAAAGCTTCCGTCATGCAACTCCTCGAGTGGGAATCCATCAAGGGTGATTCCTCGGACTCCTCCTTGATGCCACAGACACACGGGTACTTTGACTTTACTACAGATACACGTGAAAGTCGGGTGTGCCGGAGAGCACCCGCGAGAGTTACTGTGGCGGCTGGCTGTTTAGCGGTACCACCCAGGCTGTGGTGGTAGCTCCGGACTTGTCCCGACAGTCGTCACTTGAGTTGTTAATGCACTAACGGATTTGGGTATTGATCTGAGTTGGCCACTGGCCTATACGCACTACCACCACGTGGGATAATGGTTTATTGGGGCCCTCTGCACCGTATGTATCAGCCGAAAGCTCTGTCAGACGTCCAGTTCAGCATTGTGGGCCTGTCGGGCCAGTGCCATCCAGGATGAGGTGGTGCTCGTCCCGGCTCGTCGCATAACGACCCGAAGTGCAAAGGGCGTTGGGCCCAAGACCCCTGAGCACTTAGGATGTAGACCGACGGGGACCTCTCTGCTTAGCTCTAGGTCGGGCTGCGGTGTGTCGATCAGCCGAGGCCGGGCATGACCCAGGAAAGTGTGTCCGGTCAGAGTTAATCGAGCATGTTGGGTAACAGTAGTGCACCCCTGCAGGGAAGTTATCTATTCGAATAGCCGTGTCCAGGGTAACAGGACGCTCAGTGTTGTATCCCGATCTATTATTACTCGAACTGGACACCTGTTAATTAATTGAAGCTCCGGGATCGCTTTCTCGCAGGTAGTCGAGGAAGGATCTCTGGGCTTTGCTTCAACATGCTTGATAAGTAATAATATGCTAATCCGCACTCTTCTTATGCTGCAAGACCCTGAAGATGCTAGTCTACGATAGGCTAGGCCTTCCTCTCTATTCTGGCATTTCTGCAATATAGTCCACAGATACAGCCCCTTCACTTGATACCAATGCATAAGTGGTATAGTTCTGATGTTAGTCTTGCGAGTACTTTGGATGAGTACTCACGGTTGCTCTGCTATTCTTTTCCCCATACCCAATTGATGATACATCAGACGATGGAGCCCAGGAGCCAGATGCCACCACAGTAGCTTACTACCAGGAGGATCCCGACGGCACTTACTACTGGATTGAGCCAGCCGACCAAGAGTAGTTCGGGAGGTTCCCAGGCAGGAGGCCTGCGCCTTTTCGATCGTAGCCGTTGTTTGTTTTCGCCTTCTTAAGGCACCTTTGTTTAACTTGGAGTCTGTACCCAGTTTATTTTGTTGCTTCCGCTAACGCTTGTTCTCGAGCTTATGTATTCGAGCCCTCGAGGCCCCTGGCTTGTAATATAAAGCTTGTTTTATTTTACTTTTGAGTTTAGAGTTGTGTTGTGATATCTTCCCGTGAGTCCCTGTGCTTGATCGTGCACATTTGCGTGTATGATTAGTGCACGATTAAGTCCTGGGCGTCACAAGTTGGTATCGGAGCCAACTGCCTGTAGGAACCCCCCTTCCAACTCCTTGGCCGAAGTTGAGTCTAGTTTTACAAAAACTGTTTTACTAACATGGCTGTGTGGCTTACGGGCCCACGTCGCCAATGGATGGGATTAGGATCTTTTATTCCTCTTCCTTACTCTGGGGCTCGGCTCTCTCTTCTATTCGGGTTATAAGTTTTACTGACCCTAACACTAGGTTCTCGTGATCACATCCACCCAGAGTTCTGAATTTATCCCCCCTTTCTTCAAGATGAGGGCCAGGTTCTGCTGCACATTGCCCACGGACCGCAGGATCCTTTTATCGAGGACACCCTGCGTTGTCATTTGCAGATTCCTTGCCCCCGCAGTTTTCTCCGACGTTGGTGTAGCCTTTGCTATGCCTCGTTGTGGTACCTCTCCACCGTCTAGTTGTCTAGCTGCGAGTGTTTCCGAGCTCGTACTATCCGTTTGTATCCAACTCTGTGTATGGATGTGTATGTCTTTAACGACTACTAATATGTATCTATTGCACTTCTTGTTCATTGCTCATGTTACATCGTGAATGACCTCTTACACATGCAGTTGTTCTTGCTAAACTGCCCCTGTTGATTTGGCAGGATGGCTGATGATCCTCCACCTCCACCTTATATTGCTGCAATGATGCAACAGTTTGAGCTGAATCGTCAGTTTATGACTGGGGTAATGGCCCAACTTCCAACTCAGAGTGCTCAGCAACAGTCTGCCTCAATAACTCTGCAAGAATTCATGCGCCTCAATCCGTCCATTTTCCGCAACTCCACCAATCCTATGGATGCTGATGATTGGCTCCGTGACATTTTGTTTGAAATGGAGTCCGCTAAAGTTGCCCCTGACAGTTATGTCACCTTTGCGGCATTCCACTTGAAGGGTCCAGCTGCTCAATGGTGGGAAAGCCATAGACGCATGCTGCCTACTGGAACTGTAACCACTTGGCAGGAATTTCAGTCAACCTTTCGTGCACGGCATATTCCTCAAGGTTTGATCGACCAGAAGAAGAAGGAGTTCTGCAAGCTCACATAGGACAACTTGACTGTGGATGCTTATCAGAGGAAATTCCTTGAATTATCCCGCTATGCTGAAGATGACGTCTGCACTGACGCTCGCAAGCAGGAGAAATTCCGTGAAGGACTGCATCCTGATATAAAGCTCGCACTTGCTGTTCATGAAGCTGTAGACTTTGCAACGCTTGTCAGCCAGTCTTTCCGAATTGAAACTGCTTTGAATGAGTACCAGGAGTCGCTCAAGCGCACTCGTGACGTTGGCTCGTCTTCGGGTCAGCCCGCTCAGAAACGTCGGGTCTAGATTCCACACAATGTACATCACCGACCAGATCCAGCACCAAGGCCGTCTTATGTTGCACCTCGTCTGCAGTTGCCGCCGAGACAGCTAACGATTCAGGGTGGACAGCCCAATACTATGGCTACTCCCCATAATGATGGTTTATGCCGCAAGTGTGGTCAGCCAGGGCACCGTGCTGCCAATTGCCGCCCAACCTAGAAGCAGAGTACAAGAGCTCGTCAACCCAGAAACCTTAATGCCAGGCCGCCTGCACTCAGTCGTGGTCATGTTAATCATGTAAAGGTTGAAGAAGCTCGACGGGACCCCAAGATTGTGATGGGTACCCTCCTAGTGAATTCAGTCCCAGCTACTGTTCTTTTTGATTCAGGAGCATCCCATTCTTTCATTTCTGAAGCGTTTGCAAGCAGGCAAGACTTGTCATTCGAAAACTTGTACCCTCCACTGGTGGTTAGCTCTCCAGGATCCAGATGGGATACCTCGATGATAGCTCACAACAACCACATTGAAATTGGAGGATTACAATTCACTGCTTCACTCATGGCCCTCAAGGTTTCTACCATAGATGTCATTCTGGGCATGAATTGGTTGGGTCCTCATCAAGCCCTGATTGACTGTGCTGCTGAATCAGTTCACCTCACTCACCCTTCTGGCCAGACAGTCAAATACTCAACCCGATCAGCTCAGGATGCCGAGAGCCAGATATATGCTCTGAATGCTTTGAATGCTTCACCTCTTGAGGGAATTGAGAACGTTCCAGTCATTCACGATTTTCCAGACGTCTTTCCAGAAGAACTTTCAGGAATACCCCCAGTTAGAGCAGTCGAGTTCGTCATCGACTTGAAACCAGGCACTACTCTGATTGCTAAGCGCCCCTATAAGATGCCGCCGCATGAACTCCTTGAACTTAAGGAGGAAATCGACAAGTCACTTAAAAAGGGTTTCATCCGCCCCAGTTCTTCTGCTTGGGGAGCACCTTCTCTCTTTGTCAAAAAGAAGGATGGTACGAATCGGTTGGTTCAAGATTACCGACCTATCAACCAGGCAACAATTCAAAACAAGTATCCGCTTCCCAGAATCAACGATCTGTATGATCAACTTGCTGGTTCCTCAATATTCTCTAAACTTGATTTGAGATTGGGATACCACCAGATCCGAGTCCGTAAAGAGGATATTCCGAAGACAGCCTTCGTTACTCGTTATGGTTCTTACGAGTACACTGTCATGTCGTTTGGATTAACCAACGCTCCAGCAACGTTCTCCCGACTGATGAACTATATCTTCATGGACTACCTCGACAAGTTCGTCGTGGTCTATTTGGATGATATCCTTATATTTTCCAAGAACGAAGAAGAACATGTTGAACATCTTCGACTTGTACTGGAGAAGTTGCGTGAACATCAACTATATGCCAAGTATTCCAAGTGTGAATTCTGGTTATCTGAGGTGACCTATCTTGGTCACGTGATTTCCAAAGATGGCATCGCTGTCAACCCAGAGCGAGTTCAGGCCATTCTTAACTGGACTCCCCCGAAGAATGTCAAGCAAGTCAGAAGTTTTCTCGGGCTCGCTAGCTATTGCCGCCGATTTGTCGAGAACTTCTCTAAGATTGCTAAGCCATTGACTGATCTGCTTCACAAAGGTGTTAAATTTGAGTGGACAGAAAAGTGCCAGCAAAGCTTTCAGACACTTAAAGATAAGTTGACATCTGCCCCAGTGCTAGCACCCCCGGATTCCCAAAAGGACTTCATGATTTACTGTGATGCATCTCGTCAAGGATTAGGCTGTGTCCTAATGCAAGAGCGCAAAGTGATTGCTTATGGCTCTCGTCAGTTGCGTCCTCATGAAGAAAATTATCCAGTACATGATCTCGAGCTTGCTGCAGTAATTTATGCTCTGAAACTGTTGCGACATTACCTCCTTGGTAATCGTTGCGAGATATACACGGATCACCAGAGTCTAAAGTATCTGTATACCCAACCAGATCTGAACCTTCGTCAACAGAGATGGCTCGAGACAATAGCCGATTATGATATGAATATTTCCTATACCCTTGGCAAGGCTAATGTAATGGCCGATGCTTTGAGCCGCAAGGCTTATTGCAACAACCTCATGGTTCAGGAAGCACAACCTATGCTTTATGAAGAACTTCGCAAGTTGAACCTTCACATTGTTCCTCAGGGTTATCTCGATAACCTGGTTGTTGAACCGGAACTCGAGCGCAACATCAAGACAAGGCAGAAATATGACTCTGAAGCCCATAAGATTAAGAAATACCTCTCCAAGAGTAATCCTTCTTTCTACCATCTTGATGATGAAGGTACATTGTTATTCAAGGGCCGCCTAGTGGTCCCCAGAAGGCATAATCTGGACTCTCGTTCGGATGTTATGAAAGAAGACCATGACACACCTTTGTCTATTCATCCGGGTAGTACTAAGATGTACCAAGACATTCGTCAACGGTACTGGTGGCCTAATATGAAGCAAGACATTGCTCGTTATGTTGCTGAGTGTGACGTTTGCCGTCGCATCGAAGCAGAACATCAAAGGCCTGCTGGAACTCTGCAACCACTTGCTATTCCTGAATGGAAATGGGACAAAGTCGAAATGGATTTCATTACTGGTTTTCCCAGGTCACAGAAGGGTCATGATGCTATTTTTGTCGTCATTGACCGATTCTCAAAGGTTGCTCACTTTCTGCCAGTCAAGGAGACGATCACTCCTAGTCAGTTAGCATACTTGTATGTTTCTAGAATTGTGTCACTCCACGGTGTTCCGTTGGAGATCAGTTCAGATCGTGGCAGCCTCTTTACCTCAAGATTTTGGAACAGTTTCCAGGAAGCTATGGGAACTCATCTGTCCTTTAGCACTGCTTTTCACCCTCAGTCTCAGGGTCAAGTTGAATGAGTCAATCAAATTCTTGAAGATATGCTTCGAGCTTGTGTCATCTCATTCGGTAAGAAATGGGAGGAATCTCTCCCGTATGCCGAATTTTCATACAACAATAGCTACCAAGCTAGTCTGAAGATGGCACCATTTGAAGTTCTATATGGACGTAAGTGTCGAACCCCTCTGAATTGGTCAGAAACTGGGGAACGTTCACTCGTTGGACCGGACATTATTCAACAAGCTGAAGAACAAGTCCGCATTGTCCGGGAACACTTGAAAGCTGCTCAGTCTCGCCAGAAGAGCAACTATGACCGAAAGCACCAGGTAATGGTCTATCAGCCTGGCGAGCAAGCTTACCTTCGTGTCACTCCGTTGAAGGGCACTCATCGGTTCGGAATCAAGGGCAAGTTAGCTCCTCGCTACATTGGTCCCTTTCGTATTCTCGCCCGTCGAGGAGAAGTGGCATATCAGTTGGAATTGCCGCCAAACCTTTCTCAAGTGCATGATGTCTTTCATGTGTCACAACTCCGACGGTGCTTCAAGGATCCTATCCGAGCTGTGGATCATGAAGTGCTTGAATTGCGAGAAGATCTGTCTTATCTGGAGTATCCGATCCGCATTCTTGATCAAGCTGAACGTCGGCCCGTCAGAAGGCAATCAAGTTCCTCAAAGTTCAGTGGTCGAATCATTCTGAGGATGAAGCCACTTGGGAACGCGAGGATCGTCTTCGAGAGGAATACCCCGCTTTCTTTCAGCCTACCTCTTAATTCTCGGGACGAGAATTCTTGTTAGAGGAGGAGAATTGTAACATCCCCATGTAATAGCTATAGTGATCACCTTTTGATAATGCCAAGTCACCATGCTTAACAGTGCCTAATCATCATTTGCATCATATCCCATTTCAATTTCAAATTCAAATTGCAATTCAAATTTAAAGTGGAAATACAAGTTGTTCCAATCTGGAAATACAAATGTTCATTAAATAGCAAATAATCCATAACTAATTATTTTAAGAAAGACAACATCACTTAAAATACCTAAGTGACTCTATCATCCTAAATCAGTAGCAAAACAGCAACATTTAATCCCATTTCAATTAAATAAAATCCATTTCAAATCATATTGCTCCCAAACATTTTTATTTCACTGTCTAAAATTGCAACATATTTAACTGGCCAGGTTGCACATTTTTCAAAAGTGTTTTGGTGGCTTAATATTTTGCAAAACAGAAAGGAAATAAGAGGCAGAAAAAGAAAAGGGAAAAAGGCCTGCGGCCACTGTACTAATGGGCTTAAGCTCTACAGGGGCAGGCCCAACCCATCTCCCAGGTCGTCCTCTTCCTCCCCCGCACTGTCGCCCGCGCACGTCGACACGCCGCCGCGGCCACGCGCCGGTCATTCTCCGGCTCCCCTACAGGATAAGGGCGCGCCCGCGGACCCCCGAAACCCTAGCCCTCCTCTCTCCTCACTCGCTCGCCCTTTCCTTCCTCTTCCTCTCGCCAGATCCGCCGCGCCCGCAGCGCCATCGTTGCCGTCCACCTCGCCCCGCCGCGGCCACCGTGCCCCTCGCCGCCTCTCCGAGTCAGGCGAGGTCGCCGCCATCCGCTACGCCGCCTACCACCTCGAGCTCGGGCCGGAAGCCACCGGAGCGCCCGCTGCCTCCCCTTCTTCAACCTCCAGACGCCGGAGCTCCGCCGCCTCGTCTCGCTCCGGCAAGCCCTCCCCGAGCCCGCTGCCCTCCACGACCGGCTCCCCGTGAGCACCCGGTCCTCGCTGACCTCCTCTCTCTCCTCCTTCCTCCCCGTAGCGCCGTCCCCGTCGAGGCCCGAACGGCGCCGCCGCCTGCCGTCGCCGTAGCGGCCATCTCCGGCCGCCCCAGCCGCTCCTGCCGCTACCATCGGACGCAGCTCGTCGAGCTCGTTCGGATGGTCCCAGCCACGCCTCTAACCGCGCCCTGTGGACGAATTCCGCGCGACGCCGCCGTGTTCTGCGGCCACCGACGGCTAAACGCCGGCGCGCCGCCGCCACGTGGACCTGCCAGTGGGCCCCGCGTGATTAGCCAATGGTTTAGCCACTAATCCCGCCCCTAACACCTGATGACAAGTGGGGCCCCCATTGTAGCGAATTAGAGTAATTAAAACTAAAAATAAAACCTAATAACTAACCTGTCTATGATACCTGGGGCCCACCCCTAATTAACTCTGTTTAATTAAAACTAATCGCTATTAACCCCCACGGTGTATGACATGTGGGCCCGGTGCACAATTTAACTGGATAAGATTTAGATAATATAACAGACACTGACAGTGGGCCCCACTAGATAATTAGGTTAATTAATTAATTTAATCTTCTGTTTAATTAGTCTAGCCTATGACAGGTGGACCCCACCTGTTAGGTTTGACTGTTCAACCGCCCTGTTGACTGCTGACGTCACTCCAACGTCATGCTGACGTCATCTGGCACTGTTTCGGATAATTCTAATTTAAATAATTAAAATAATTCCAGAAAATGTTTAAAACTTTGAAAATTCATATAAAATAAACCGTAACTCGGATGAAAATAATTTATATATGAAAAATGATCAGAAAAATATGAAGATTCTGAATATGTAATCAAAATGCTTGTCCAACACTCCTAACTAGGTGAACATGGAACATTTTTCCCGATTTCGTTAAATGAATAGTGATCAACTTTAATAAAATAAATCCAAATAAATTCAAATTAACTAAAACATTTTGTTAGGCAGTAAAACACCTCCGCATATCATTTAGGCATGTCAGGCATAGTGATTGCATCTGAATGCTTGTATTTATCTGTTTCCTCCCCCTCTTCTCTCCGATAGACTCCGAGACCGCTGACGAGCCGGGAATCGACTGCACCGTTGAAGATTCCTTTTAGCCTGCAGAGCAACTAGGCAAGCAAACCCCCCTTGATGCATGCCGATATCACCTATTCCTTCTCCCTCCTGCTTGCATTAGAATTTGCTGCTGCTATTGTTTTATCCTATTCTGATGCATAGCCTATTTATTGTAACTTCTGTTGATACTTTACCTGATATCCTAAATGCTTAGTATAGGTTGGATGAAATCCATCTATGGCCCCTCTCCCTTGTCTTAGTTGCCCCGCTTAGTTACCAGTGCCCCGCTCGATGTGATCGACGGGCTGAGACCAGCACATCACCGCATGCCCCCTAAGTTGCTCGTCTCTGCAGAGCTGGCATCGAGTGCCGAGGGTGATACCTCTTATATCACTTTCGATGATGCCTCTGTAGAATAGCTATTCGGCTGTGTGTTACCGAGGGTGGTTCCTCTTTCATCACCTCCGATAAAGCTTCCGTCGTGCAACTCCTCCAGTGGGAATCCATCGAGGGTGATTCCTCGGATTCCTCCTTGATGCTACAGACACACGGGTACTTTGACTTTACTACAGATACACGTGAAAGTCGGGTGTGCCGGAGAGCACCCGCGAGAGTTACTATGGCGGCTGGCTGTTTAGCGGTACCACCCAGGCTGTGGTGGTAGCTCCGGACTTGTCCCGACAGTCGTCACTTGAGTTGTTAATGCACTAACGGATTTGGGTATTGATCTGAGTTGGCCACTGGCCTATACGCACTACCACCACATGGGATAATGGTTTAATGGGGCCCTCTGCACCGTATGTATCAGCCGAAAGCTCTGTCAGACGTCCAGTTCAGCATTGTGGGCCTGTCGGGCCATTGCCATCCAGGATGAGGTGGTGCTCGTCCCGGCTCGTCGCATAACGACCCGGAGTACAAAGGGCGATGGGCCCAAGACCCCTGAGCACTTAGGATGTAGACCGGCGGGGACCTCTCTGCTTAGCTCTAGGTCGGGCTGCGGTGTGTCGATCAGCCGAGGCCGGGCATGACCCAGGAAAGTGTGTCCGGTCAGAGTTAATCGAGCGTGTTGGGTAACAGTAGTGCACCCCTGCAGGGAAGTTATCTATTCGAATAGCCGTGTCCACGGTAACAGGACGCTCAGTGTTGTATCCCGATCTATTATTACTCGAACTGGATACCTGTTAATTAATTGAAGCTCCGGGATCGCTTTCTCGCAGGTAGTCGAGGAAGGATCTCTGGGCTTTGCTTCAACATGCTTGATAAGTAATAATATGCTAATCCACACTCTTCTTATACTGCAAGACCCTGAAGATGCTAGTCTACGATAGGCTAGGCCTTCCTCTCTATTCTGGCATTTCTGCAATATAGTCCACAGATACAACCCCTTCACTTGATACCAATGCATAAGTAGTATAGTTCTGATGTCAGTCTTGCGAGTACTTTGGATGAGTACTCACGGTTGCTCTACTATTCTTTTCCCCATACCCAATTGATGATACATCAGACGTTGGAGCCCAGGAGCCAGATGCCACCACAGTAGCTTACTACCAGGAGGATCCCGACGACACTTACTACTGGATTGAGCTAGCCGACCAAGAGTAGTTTGGGAGGTTCCCAGGCAGGAGGCCTGCGCCTTTTCGATCGTAGCCGTTGTTTGTTTTCGCCTTCTTAAGGCACCTTTGTTTAACTTGGAGTCTGTACCCAGTTTATGTTGTTGCTTCCGCTAACGCTTGTTCTCGAGCTTATGTATTCGAGCCCTCGAGGCCCCTGGCTTGTAATATAAAGCTTGTTTTATTTTACTTTTGAGTTTAGAGTTGTGTTGTGATATCTTCCCGTGAGTCCCTGTGCTTGATCGTGCACATTTGCGTGTATGATTAGTGCACGATTAAGTCGGGGGCGTCACACGATGGCTGTAAGTGGTAATGCCCGGTTTCCTCTGAGGACAAAGTTGTATGTTTCTGCGAGGTTGGTAGTCATGACACCGTACCTTGCTCCATGTGTGTCATGCAGCAAAGACAACCTCTCCAGAGGCTCATGCTCTATCCACTGCTCGAAGGTTTTAATCGACCTCCCGAGCCTTCTCCTAGTACCAGGTGGGTCAAATCCTGGCAA
The DNA here is from genome assembly GCA_039707655.1 of Elymus sibiricus. NCBI lineage: Eukaryota > Viridiplantae > Streptophyta > Magnoliopsida > Poales > Poaceae > Elymus > Elymus sibiricus. Next base: position 489,692,574 of record CM077666.1, read on the forward strand.
GTCACATAGCCCAACAGGCTTCTCCTCCACGGCCGCTGTTCCTGTTGCTAACTGTGCAGCTACTGCTTCAACATGTGCCCTCACCGCTGCATCTCTTGCAGCTTTCCTGTCCCTAACGTGTCTCTGCGTGCACACATTAAGTCTGTCACGTATCAAATTGTACTTCCATAGCTGGTTCTGCTTGCAGAGTTTTTTGAATAGATTCATCAGGCTCTTATTTCTGAACTGCGAGAAGAAATTAGCCCCCAGATGGCGCATGCACGAACGGTTCTGCAAGTCCTGCCATGGAGTTTGTTCCTCAGGGCCAGGGTTTGTCAGTGTCTTTATCGCACTGAGTATACCTGCATGCCTGTCATGAAGGATGCACACATTGGGCTTATCCTTCAGAACTGATATTTTCAGTTGCCTGAAGAACCATGTCCAACTTTCAATGTTCTCACTCTCAACAAAAGCAAATGCGAGTGGGACTACTTGATTTTGGCCGTCTTGACCAATGGCTATCAGGATCTGACCCTTGTACTTGCCAGTGAGAAAAGTGCCATCTACACATATCACCGGTCGGCAATGCCTGAAAGCTTCGATGCATACACCGAAAGAGAAGAACAGTCGATGCAGCACCCTCACAGTTGGGAACTCTGGCATGAAGAGGTCTTGGATATCGACATAGGTGCCAGGATTCCGCTGTTGCAGTGTGTGGAGGAGCCGGACAACAGAGTCATATGCATCGAAATAAGAACCAAATCTCCTCTGAAGGGCCGTATGCTTAGCCCTCCAAGCCTTGCCATAAGAAATTCTGTAGTTGAACCTGACGAAGACTTTTGTCTGGATTGCCTTCACTTCCATCGCTTTGCTCTCCACTATCTCGCTGTAAAACAACCTCGCAATAAGCGTGGATGAAAGGTTAGGATGATCTTGAGGGATGCAGGGAATAAGACAAGTGTGATGAACTAAGTCACTGATCACCCAACTTGTGCCATACTTAGGGAGATAGCCGTGCACCCTGGCAGGACAACCTGGATTCTTGCATACCATTGTCAAGTATTTCTGTCTGGACACCTCAGCTATGAAAACCCTTTGCGTGGACATTGCCCAATTTATTATTGCGTCCTTCAGAGCTTCTTTGTTGGGATACATAGCACCCGTTGCAATGTTGTTCTGGTGATATTGCCAGGCAGAATCATGCCCATCGTTCACGGTCATTGCAGATGAGAAGTCATGATTCCATGATGCAGGATTCGGGACCTCCTCTGCATTTTCTTCTTCATCCGACTCGTCAGAATCATCGGCATGACCACTATCAATATCGGTGTCTTCTTCTTCCATCAGGTTCTGCATGTGCCCATCTACCTCGTCAGCGTCCGCCTCGCCACTATAAGCCTCGCCACTGTAATAACCATCGGCATTTCCTCCTTCTACCTGACTACTCTGCCCTGGTTCATAACCATCATCTCCAGCATTTGACTGCATCCCTTCACTGCTCTGGCCAAGATCGTAGCCACCCTCGCCTTCATGTGTAGTGATCTCCTTCACGACGGGAAGCACTAAGGCAACAGGATTGCACCCACTGGGAGTCTCGCTCTATTGGCCTCAAATAAAAGTAAATGATTGAACTTGACTGTGTCCACAATGCATGAACACCGACGGTGTGTGTTTCAGTATTAAGCCCTAAACTTGCTGTCACCCATTCTTTCAACTGACTGACTGACCATGTTTGAGGGGCGGTCAGTGACACCTCTATGTAATCAAATTCACTCAGATCAGCTCCCGTCTCACTTGTTTGGACAGTACCAGAACCGTAGTAAAATACGAACTTCACTACATCAAACATCTCGGTTCACCTAATTTTTTTTTCAACAGTGAAAGACAACTATTAAGCAGCATGACAAACTAAATATATTAGCACTCCTAAATAATTGACATGTACATATATTACGGAATATTACCGAACCAACTACAAATATTCACACACCTAAAAATTTGAACTCTAAATATATTACGGATATTACCGGAGCAACTACAAATATTGACATAACTAAATATTTGACATCTAAATGTATTACGGATATTACCGGAGCAACTAAAAATACTGACACACCTAAATATTTGACATCTAAATATATTACGGATATTACCGGAGCAACTACAAATACTGACACACCTAAATATTTGACATCCACATATAGTACGGAATATTACCGGAGCAACTAAAAATATTCACACAACTAAATATTTGACATCTAAATATATTACGGATACTACCGGAGCAAATAACAATATCCGCACACCTAATATATTTCACATCCAAACATACTACCGAATACTACCGGAGCAACTACGACAGGTAAAATGTATGTTGAATTATACCCTTGAAGCGTGCGAACCAACGACGAACGACGGACTTCAATCACCGGAACCGGAGCCGGAGACTCCACCACACCGCCGGAGCTTCACCTCCACCACCTCCACCACACTGCCCGAGCTTCACCACCGCCACCTCCACCTTCACCGCCACCACAACCTCCTCCAATATGCTCAAAAAAAGCTCCAAAAAAAATGCTCACCACGACCACCACGAGCTACCCCATCAGTAGATCGAGGTTTCCCTTGCCTCCCCCAACTATCTACAACGCATCCACGGTGGCAAATCGGCAAAAAAATGGCTCAGTTTGGTGTATAAATGGGAGTTTTTTCGAGTGGGGAAGAGAAGAAACGAAGAACACAGAAGAAAGAACAGAGGAAGAGGAAGAGGAGGAAGAAAAGCGGGCGGCTGCGGGGCTGGCACCCTGTCGGCCCGCGGAAGGCCGATCGGCTTGCAGGTGGCCGACAGGGCCTTGTCGGCTGGGCCCCAGCCATCGACAGCAACGGTCGGGCCGAGTGGGAGCGCCGCGACGTGGCCTGCCCACTAGTCGGCTTCCACGTGGCCGAGTGGCCACTTGTCGGCCTAGCAGTGGCCGACTGAGGCCTGTCGGCTTACCCACGGCCGACTGAAGCCAGTCGGCTTCCACGTGGCCGACGATGTATTATTTTTTTTAAAAAATAAAACGGCGTAATATTTCTGAAAATTATTAAAAAAAAGTGTATTATTTAAAAAAAATTAGCTAATTTTCGCGGAGACGAGCAGCAGCGGAAGCCGCGCTTCACAAAAACGAGAAGTTGGAGTTCGTCAAAATTACGTGGGAATGCCACCGCTAAGTTGCGTACCGGTTGGATCTGTTTTCTCCCGAGCTCCCGCACGAACGAGGCAGCAGAGGTGGACGCATCAAGGTCATCCACAACGAACTGGGCCTGCAGCCCATGTGACCATCTAAGTTCCCTAACGGGCCATCTGCCTGTAGCCCAGCGCCAGCCCATGCAGCGTGGGGAGAAGCTGGCCACAGCCTGCCGAACGCACGCAACTCCTGGCGAGAAGCTGGAAGCTGGCGAGAGAAGCTGGAGACGTGGATTTCCTGAAGCTGGAGAGCTTCCGAACGGGCAGCGGATCCACCTTTCCGCTCCACCTTTGGCGGCTATTTCGGCGCCGGGAGGCCGAGGGGAACCTGGATCCTTGCACGGAGGTGTATATAGGGTTAGGTAGTGAGGTGAGGGTCCGCGACGTCGTCACCATGGCAGTGTTGGTCACGACATACGGAATAAAGGATCGCCTGGCTCCTTCTCGTCCGCTCGGCGTCGGCGAGGAACGCGGGGCCTTTTGGTTCGCGGATCCAGGTGGCCGGCATCTGCGATGGGGGCTGTCGCTGGCGGGGGTTGCTCCGGGTCAGTGGCGGCGACCGTGGAGGCGATGGATGTTGGGGCTGCGGGGCCCTGTTTTGGGTGCTGGGCTGCGGTGGCTTGGCCTTCCAGGCTCTGGCTGGAGTCGTGGCGAAGAAGAAGCTGTCGGCGAGTTGGTTTGGCGGAGGGCCAGATCTGGCGTGTGGTTGGCTGATTTTCAGTGATGTTGCTGTTTCTGCTTCGTCTTCGTCTTCATATTGGTCTCCGTTTGTGCTTGTTCCTCCTTTTCTTTGTGTGGCGTCGCTGCTGAGCCCGGGGAGGATCCCCGACCGATGCTTTGGAACCCGATCTCAATTTCCGTCCGTCGGGACGGAACTCTTTTTGCGGTACTCAAAGCCCTTAGAGGCGACGGCGTTTGCAGGCTTGTTGGCAGTCGTGGTGCTGCTATTCTTCACTAGCGGGCGCCGCTCGGGAGAGGTTCGAAGCTGTGTTAGGTATTCCAAACGTATGTGTCAAGTTAGACAGAGTCAAGGTACTATACGTGTTGGTAGTCTAAGTCGGCAACTACTCACGTGGTTGTGTTGGAGTCTTTGTAATTCAGCTATTATAAATAAAGGAGAAAATCCCCAGGGAAGCTGCGGCAGAGAGGGAAAAAGATCAATCTTGTGCGTGCTTGTTCTGCTGTGTTTCTCTTGTCTCTACAGATCGATTAACCTAGCCGCCGGAGATTAGTTTGCTTCATAAGCTAGCCTACGTGAAAAGCATCCACCTACCTGCTTGCCTGCTTAGTTAGTTGTGTACGTGCTCGCGTTACTATCCAGGCGTACGACGACGATCTGATCTACAGCAAGCTGTGAGTTCTAACAAGCTGTGCGGCAGAGGTGGAAGGCGACCTGGCTGGGCTTCATGGTTATTTCCTGTTTTGCGAGGTTTTCTCTGTCAGTTCCAGCCGCTGTTTTTGAAGTATGTGTTTGGTGTTCTTTTATGGGTTGGTGCTTTGTACGGTTTATGTTGATATGAATACAAGCATACTTTCTCAACAACAAAAACCGATAGGTCGCTCTTTATCGTGGGCATAGATATGTGCGTCGGGACTCGATGGTGTAGGGCAGTGGCGGAGGCAGGATTGAGTAAATTTGCATGTTGAGGGGGACCAGTTTAGATTTTTTTTTTTAAATCTGCACTGTTAGGGGGCGGGCGCTTGTTTTGAACAGTGCGCAGTAGCGGAGTAGAACATGTGTGGCCCGAACACGGTAAGTACTTCTTTGGTTCATAGGATAGGAATATCATGGAAATAGAAAAATCATAGGAAGTGAGATGACATTTGATATATAAGAGATATGAACTTTTTCATTGGGTCTAAGCTAATTTTTTTCTTTAAAATATGAAGGATTGCTTCCTATCCTACATAAGAATATGAATGTATTCCTACAAACCAAATGATTCCAAAGAAATTTTTCCTACAAAATTCATGTAAATCAAAGAGGCCTAAACGAGCGACGATATACATGATTGATGGGTGGGTGGGCCGAGTAATTAAGGGATGGATTGACCAGACGGAAGGCAACAGCGGCGCTGGTCATATAGCACTGCACCGCTACCTGACGTGACCCAAAGAAAATTAAAATATTTCCTTGCTCCATTTCGTTACTCGTACTACCTTTCTGGACTGCGAGTTTCACATGTACTCATGTCTGGCACGCTCCGGTCACTGCATCTAGTCGTTAAAAATGTTTCAAATGGTTACTGTGCTATTAACAAGTCCGTAAAATCTCCCAACTCCAACGCGGCGAACATTCCGTTTGGATCCGCGAGGCCAAAAACCACGGCCAAACACCTGGACGCAAACCCAAATTCTGTCTGCTTGGTGTCTGTGTGGACGCATTTCCACCCTAAATTTGGGCCCGATTTGCATCCACACTGACACGAGACGGACGCGTCGCGCGTCCGTTCGGTGTCCGCCTCGGGCCCGCGCGTTGGCCGCCCAATCACCACCCACCGTCCTATTAAATTGCACGCGTGCGGTCGGGCCCTCACGTCAGCGAGAGATTCCAGTCCACGCCCGTCCTTTTTAATGCCACTGGGGGGGGGGGGGGGGAGGGGCAGTCCACTTCTCCCCAGTCTTCGTCTTCCTCTGGCCCCCGATCCGCCCGACAACCCAGCCCTAGCCGCCGCCACCATGGGGTTCTTCAGCAAGCGCGGAAAGAATGACCACGAGGCCGACTCCTGGTCGGGGCGCCGGCCTGCCAACTTCACCATGGCGCCGCGGCAGGCACGCCAGCGCCTTTACATCCCAGTCCATTGATGCCACTACTTTTGGGAGAATCGCGTGCCGGTGCCGTGGCCGGACGTAAACCTGCCGCACGGCTGGCGCCTCAACCCCGACAGGGTTCCGGTGCCGGCGGTGCCGCAGTCAGACTGCGCGCGGATGACGGAGATCCGCTGCCGCTATGCTGACCTCCCGCCCGAGCTCCGCCGCCACCCAAACTACGTGGTGGACTTGCCGAACTGGGACGCATGGTTCGCCCCCGAGCACGACATGCGCCGCCGGCAGAGCTTGGGTGCGCCCGGTGCGCACGCTCCACCACCGCCGGTGGTGGTGAAGGAGGAGGAGGCCGCCTACATTGCGGCCCTCGAGGAGGACACAAGGAGGGTCTAGAAGGAGTCCGAGCTCCAGGAGATGGCCAGGTGGCCTGGCCTTGCATAGGCGCTGGCCGAGTCGGCGGCCGACGTGGAGGGCAACGCGCCCCCACCGCCACCAGCACCGTCGGCCCCCGAGGAGCCGCTGCTAGGGTAGTTGTGGTCGTGGACGACCACGGTGCCGGTGTACGTGTCGTACCCGGCCGTGTGGGTGAGCGCGACCGACGAGGAGGCCGCGCAGTACCTGTTGAAGGCAGAGCGGCGGGCGTTGGAGGAAGAGCGGCAGGCGGCGGAGCGCGCGTTGGTGGCCGAGCGGAAGGCGGAGCAGCAGCAGGCGGCGCGGCAGCCGGTCCAGCAGGAGGCGCCGCAGCCCGATGCGGCACAGCAGGTGGCGGCGCTGGCAGCCTTCCAGCAGGCCTCCCCCTGGGTGCAGGCGCCGGCGTACGTCGACCTGACCGAGGCGGAGGACGAGCCGGCCGTTTTATTTTAATGTTTTTAGTTTTATTTAATGTATGAATTGGACTTTCGCCGGCTGTTTATTTTTTTTAATTCCAATGTCCGTTCACATTCTGAAATGCGTCGGCCCGCGTAGGGCGCACCTACGGGCCGCCGGCCAAAAACGGACATCGGCGTCCGCCTGGCCGACCCAAACGGACAAAAAACGGACAAAATCCGCGTCCGCTTGGGTCAGCTTTCTTTAAAAAATACACGGTTGTGCACGTTTTTTTTTTTTTTTTGAGGATTTGTGCACGTTAGTATAATTCAACCCCTTGACTGCGTTGACGCTACTAACAAAACTAGACGCCTTTCTTAACATATGTAGCTAATTAGAAATTACCAGCCACTTTGATGATAATATAAAGCAATTACCTGACTGTCTGGTATTAACGGTACTAATAAAACTTCCCCACAAAAAAAAAAGCTACTAATGTAACTATAGACCTAGCTTAACATATGTTGCTAATAGAAATTACCGGCAGCTATTTTCTGATAATCTTACTAATTCCAGCAAGCAACAACTTAATTGCGCTGTTGGAAAATGAGACACACGTGATGGTCGCATCTGGCCCACCATGTACTGGAATAGAAGAGGGAATAGCACCAGGTAAAGCCCAACCATGTGTCTTGCGTTTGTGTGGGTTTAATAGAGCCACTAGATGATTAGGCGCGCTTTGCCGCGCCCGGAAAAATGTAAATGTATGTTTGACGTGCATTAGGAACTCTGAAGTAGACCACAGCAGAACATAGACATAGATCTGCCAAAAATCTAACCATAGCCCACTAAGAGGCTTAGAACTGATGTACTGCAATGAACACACACAAGTAAATAAGGCCTACTATTGATATATCAGTACTTCAAACGTACATGGACCACTATGCTATTACCAAATGGTTTGTAGATGACAATATAACCAGCATACAAATAGGGCATGACCAGAAGATCTGCAGGCAGTAGCTAAAACATTGGTTCAATTTTGTAATGAAATAAACAGTACCACATGACAATCTTAATTAAGACATCAGATTATGAAACACAAGTCACTTGCTACAACTATATTATAAACTTTCGTCTTCCCTGGGCAATTAGGCATGCTAGCTACTATGTATTACAAAAATAACAGAAGTAAATGGGATATATTCTGAAGATAGTGACCGGTGAACAACAACCTCTCTCCAGTTCTAGTTGCGATGAAGCTTCCGACAATACCTGCTCTCCAATTTCCAGCTGTAGGTCGGTGAAAAGAGATTATACACCTGTGTTACAAATCCAAATAAATGTTAAATAAGTTCTATATTGAATGGTATGTGAAAAAATCATTAAGACAACATCTTATTTTCTTGTCTTTCTTTTAGCATATGTACAGAGAAATTATCAAACAACATTTTATGGCCTGGTCAAAATATATTATTTCCACCTGACCACAATTCCTCTGTGATTTACTAATTTTATGAGAATTATTGTTAGTGTGTAGTTAACAGACACCTCCCATTTTCATAAGTTGCATGGCATAAAAATAGCAAATTGGTACCAATATTTGCCAGTCTACTAAAGGTCTCTGGATTTTTGTCTTTCTCTAATCATGTTGGTGGATATAATAATCTGAAATCCAATTGTATCAATCTTTAAAAAATTGAGATGGCCTTTGTCAATTGTTGATCCACTCAAATGCACCAAAGGCAAAAGCACGAAGGGACGGAGATGAAGAGAAGGAACAGAAGTTACCTAATGTGCTATTTGAGATGTGGCAACGAAGCAGACTGAAAACAGAAACAACCAAAATCGAAGCTGATAACTTCTAATGCACAAAATGACAGTCATTTAGATGTGACTGAGGAAAAAAAAGTTGTGATGGCAATAAAGATTGGATGAACAGTTCCCCATGTTAAATGAGATAACTACTATCACATCTAGGCTGGAAAAAAGAAGAAGAACATACTGGTTGACTATATTAGTCATTTTTGTTACACTGCATAAGGCCAAAGTAGTACACATCTCCTGATGATTTGCTCCTTGTATACTTTCTAGAGTTGCAGCTTCATTCAGAACTTTATAAGACTACAATTGCATACAACATAAATAACCAGGACCCGGAGCCCCCAAGGTTCACTGAAGAGGTGTTTGGTTCGTGAGGTTGTAATGTAACTCGTTTACACTGGCAACAGATAACGACAGATCGTGTTTGTTTTGACTGGGACGTAATCAGTTACCGCCGTATCAGTTACCGGCTTAGTACAAATCCGTTATCGCTCAAGATCCAGTGAAATAGCATCCAGACTCCTCTGATTTTTTTTTTTCACGCGTGAACTTATCTCCATGACATGATGATGGTTTCTCCGCGAGCTCCTCTGGACAGATGGCACCACGATATCCTCCGACCAGCTGGCACCACGATCGCCTCCGGCTAGACGATGCCGCGGTCTACTCCAGCTAGACGGCGTTGGCGTCACCGCACTGTTCTTCCCTTTCCTCCAACTGACAGACCTGCTTCATTCTCCATGAACCCCATCTCACCTAATCAGGGCTTAGCAGTGCTCGATTTTGGTTAAGCATGGCGGGGACGCGGAATCACGATCGGGCTGCTGCTGAGAGGAGATTTAATGCCGAGACTAAAATAACAAAGATCGAGCTCTGTAATCAGTTAACGTTAGTAACCAAACAAGACTGAATTTTCTTCCATTCGGTTTACATTAATAGTGTTATTCCATTACGTTTACGTTTCCATTACCCCACACGAACAAAACACCTCCTAGGTTCAACATCAAATAAATAGATGGAGCAGAAGTGTTGTGGTGGGTGGTACACTGAAAACTGACACAACCAAAATAGACATCTATGACTCAAAATTAACATTGTTCACGTAACTAATCATTGCTAGATAGCAATGCTATGTGATCTGTCCAGCGCAACAATCATGTACATAGTTCTGATAAGTAAACTAACATCTATAAGAATCTGCGCCTCCCATTCACTACAAAGCAATTCTTCCATATTTTCAAACAGACTATCAAAGCAAGGATTGCACTGACATAAAAAGGGAGACGGGAAGGGAAGGGAAGATACTAAGTCGAAGCATGACTGAACTCTGAAATGGGGGAGGCAGCTGCCCCTGCCTGCATGTAGCATCATAAACATGTGCCTAGACCACCGCCAGTGAGCCGAGCAGAGGGGGTGAAACGGGGACCAGGGAGAGAACATGCATCAGGAGAAGAAAACGACCTGAAAACAAAGAAATGAGAAAGGAATAAATAAGAAAAATCGAATCAGTTCAATCAGGTCCATGCTTGTTACCCCATCCACCGGCACCACCGTTATCCGCAGTCGACCCCACACCATCCCCGTCCGGAGCTCGCTCGCTTCAACCGTACCTGGCCCGCGCTCCGTCGTTCCCTCATTGAGCTCGCCCGCACTGGATGCGAGCACCGCCGCCCTGAACTCCACCGTTGGCTGCACCCGACCTGAACTTCGCCGCGTCCATCCCCACGTCGAGCTCGCCCGCTTCAGCCTAGAGCACCACCGCCCCTACCTAAGCTCCACCGGTGGCCGGTGCGAGGAGGAGCCGGAGATGGAGGATGCGACTGGAAGTCAAGAATCACGATGGGACTAAGGGCAGTGTAAATATGGAGCAGCGTACCATCGTGGGGGCGCGTGGGGAGGAGAACAGGCCGGCGGAAGGCGGAGCGACAGAGTTGTTGGGGCGGCGGCTGGAACCCTAGCGCGTAGGGGCGCAGGATGAGGAGGGGAGCAGGGCTGGATTGGGGAAGGGATTTCACACGGGGTGAGAACACGAACATGACATCTACTTACAGGTGGGGCCACGTGCGGTAACCAGAGCCTCGATTCACCAGCGAGCAGCATTTTAAGGGAGCTTAGAGTTTTAGGAGATGTTGGCCTGGGTTATTGTGTAGGAACATAGGAAATGTGGACGGACACGCTGGCTCAGCGAGGTCGCGGTGCTCGGCATGGGGCGTGGCGGCGCCGAGGCGCGTGGCTGTTCCGGTGGCGCGGGCGTGCGGCTGAGCAGCGGTGGCTCGCGCGCTTGCCCTGGCCATGGTGGCGCGGCGCGTGGAGTGGCTGATCTGGAGGCGGCTCTCGTCGCTCGGCCCTGGCCATAGTGGCGTCGCACGAGGAGCGGGGGATGGCGGACATGGTCGGCGTTCTCCTCCGGTGTGATGGCGGCGGCAGCCAAGCCCTGGTGGCGCGGGGCGTGCTCGGGCGGCGGCGGCTCTCCAGATCTGGGCAGGCAGGCCTAGGCGGTGCGAGATGAGCTCCTCACCGGTGTGGGACTCGGATGTGTTCGGGCGTGGCACTGTTAGACCGGCGGCGTCCTGGTGGCGGCGCGCAGGGACCCGGTGACCACTCGGTCGTCCTTTAGGGGAGCTAGGGTTTGACGGCGGCGGGCCTTGGGGATCGTCCTCGGCTGGATCCGAACGGCCGGATCTGGCCCATGAAGGCCTGCTGCCCCAACGACGCGTGGCGGGCAGTTGGCCTATGCTGTAGTGCTGGTTGTGTTGGGGAACGTTGCATGGAAAACAAAAATTTTCTACGCACACGCAAGATCTATCCATGGAGATGCATAGGTACGAGAGGGGGAGTGTGTCTACGTACCCTCATAGACCGTAAGCGGAAGCGTTAGAACAACGCGGTTGATGTCGTCGAACAACTTCACGATCCAACCGACCGAGTACCGAACGTACGGCACCTCCGCGTTCAGCACACGTTCAGCTCGGTGACGTCCTCGACTTCTTAATCCAGCAAGACGGCGAGGTAGTGGATGAGTTCCGGCAGCACGACGGCGTGGTGACGGTGATGGTGATGCTATCTCCGCAGGGCTTCGCCCAAGCACTGCGAAAATATATGACCGAGGGACGGAACTGTGGAGGGGGGCGCCGCACACGGCTAAGACAATGTTGTGGCTTCTTTGGGGCGCCCCTCTCCTCTATTTATATATGTGTAGGGGCTTGGAGTAGAAGGAATAGTGCCACGTGAACAGTACCATATGAACAGTACCACGTGAACAGTGCCACGTGAATAGTACACACGTGGACTTGGACTCCAAAGTCCAATCCTATTCCTACTAGGACTCTCATTTTTTCCTTCCCTAGCTGCGTGGGCTTTTGAGGACTTGGTGCGCTTGGCCCAATAAGGCCAGGGCGCCTCCCCTTAGCCCATGCCAGCTCTTGGGACGTGGTGGACCCACTTGTGGACTTTCGGACCCCTCCAGAATCCTCCGGAACCTTCTGGAAGCTTCCCGGTACAATACCGAAAAAAAACTGCACCTTTTTCCGGAACCCAAAATATGACTTCCCATATATAAATCTTTACCTCTCGACCATTCCGAGACTCCTCGTGACGTCCGGGATCTCATCCGGGACTCCGAACAATATTCGGTTACCAATTCACATAACTCATATAACACTATATCGTCAACGAACATTAAGCGTGCGGACCCTACGGGTTCGGGAATGATGTAGACATGACTGAGACGCCTCTCCGGTCAATAACCAATAGCGGACCTGGATGCTCATATTGGTTCCTACATATTCCACGAAGATCTTATCAGTCGAACCGCAATGACAATATACGTAATTCCCTTTGTCCGTCGGTATGTTACTTGCCCGAGATTCGATCGTCGGTATCTTCATACCTAGTTCAATCTCGTTACCGGCAAGTCTCTTTACTCGTTCCGTAATACATCATCCCGTAACTAACTCCTTAGTCACTTTGCTTGCAAGCTTCTTATGATGTGCATTACCGAGAGGGCCCAGAGATACCTCTCCGAAACACGGAGTGACAAATCCCAGTCTCGATCCATGCCAACTCAACAGACACCTTCGGAGATACCTGTAGAGCATCTTTATGATCACCCAGTTACGTTGTGATGTTTGATAGCACACAAGGTATTCCTTCGGTATCCGAGAGTTGCATGATCTCATGGTCGGAGGAACATGTATTTGACATTCAAGAAAGCAGTAGCAATAAACAGAACGATCATATGCTAAGCTAACAGATGGGTCTTGTCCAACACATCATTCTCCTAATGATGTGATCCCGTTATCAAATGACAACTCATGTCTATGGTTAGGAAACCTTAACCATCTTTGATCAACGAGCTAGTCTAGTAGAGGCTCACTAGGGACACGGTATTTGTTTATGTATTCACACATGTATTTAAGTTTCCGGTCAATACAATTCTAGCATGAATAATAAACCTTTATCATGAACAAGGAAATATAAAATAATAACAACTTTATTATTGCCTCTAGGGCATATTTCCATCAGTCTCCCACTTGCATTAGAGTCAATAATCTAGTTCACATCGCCATGTGATTAACACCCAAGAGTTCACTAGAGTCAATAATCTAGTTCACATCACCATCTGATTAACACTCAAAGAGTTCTAAGGTGTGATCATGTTTTGCTCGCGAGAGAGAATTTTAGTCAATGGGTCTGCAATATTCAGACCCATGTGTACTTTGCAAATCCTTATGTCATACTGTAGATGCTGCTATCACGCTTTACTTGGAGCTATTCCAAATGACTGCTCGATTATACGTATCCGGTTTGCTACTCAAAGATATCCAGATTGGTGTCAAAGCTTGCATCGACGTAACCCTTTACGACGAACTCTTTATCACCTCCATAATCGAGAAACATTTCCTTAGTCCTTTAGTTACTAAGGATAATTTTGACCGATGTCCAGTGATCCACTCCTAGATCAGTCTTGTACCCCCTTTGCCAGACACGTGGCAAGGCACACATTAGGTGTGGTACACAGCATGGCATACATTATAGAACCTATGGTTGAGGCATAGGGAATGACTTTCATTCTCTCTCTATCTTCTGCCGTGGTCGAGCTTTGAGTCTTACTCAACTTTACACCTTACAATACAGGCAAGAACTCCTTCTTTGACTGATCCATTTTGAACTCCTTCAAAATCTTGTCAAGGTATGTACTCATTGAAAGTCTTATCAAGCGTATTGATCTATCTCTATAGATCTTGATGCCCAATATATAAGCAGCTTCACCGAGGTCTTTCATTCAAGTATCCTTTTACGCCATCCAGAAATTCTATATCATTTCCAATCAACAATATGTCATCCACATATAATATTAGAAATGCTACAGAGCTCCCACTCACTTTCTTGTAAATACAGGCTTCACCGTAAGTCTGTACAAAACCATATGCTTTGATCACCTCATCAAAGCGTATATTCCAACTCCGAGATGCTTGCACCAGTCCATAGATGGATTGCTGGAGCTTGCACACTTTGTTAGCACCCTTAGGATCGACAAAACCTTCTGGTTGCATCATATACAACTCTTCTTTGAGAAAACCATTAAGGAATGCAGTTTTGACATCCATTTGCCAGATCATAAAATGCGGCAATTGCTAACATGATTCGGACAGACTTAAGCATCGCTACGGGTGAGAAAGTCTCATCGTAGTCAACCCCTTGAACTTGTCGAAAACCTTTCGCGACAAGTCGAGCTTTGTAGACAGTGATATTACCATCAGCGTTTGTCTTCCTCTTAAAAATCCATTTATTCTCAATGGCTTGCCGATCATCGGGCAAGTCCACCAAAGTCCATACTTTGTTCTCATACATGGATCCTATCTCAGATTTCATGGCCTCAAGCCATTTGTCGGAATCTGGGCTCATCATAGCTTCTTCATAGTTCGTAGGTTCGCCGTTGTCTGACAACATGACTTCCAGAACAGGATTACCGTACCACTCTGGTGCGGAATGTACTCTGGTCGACCTACGAAGTTCAGTAGTAACTTGATCTGAAGTTTCATGATCTTTATCATTATCTTCCTCTCTTATTGGTGTAGGCATCACGGGAACGGTTTTCTCTGATGAGCTACTTTTCAATTCGAGAGAAGGTACAATTACCTCATCAAGTTCTACTTTCCTCCCACTCACTTCTTTCGAGAGAAACTCCTTCTCTAGAAAGGACCCATTCTTGGCAACAAAGACCTTGCCTTCGGATCTGTGGTAGAAGGTGTACCCAATTGTTTCTTTAGGGTATCCTATGAAGACGCACTTCTCCGCTTTGGGTTCGAGCTTATCAGGTTGAAGCTTTTTCACATAAGCATCGCATCCCCAAACTTTAAGAAACGACAGCTTAGGTTTCTTGCCAAACCATAGTTCATACGGTGTCGTCTCAACGGACTTAGACGGTGCCCTATTTAACGTGAATGCAGATGTCTCTAATGCATAACCCCAAAACGATAGTGGCAAATCAGTAAGAGAGATCATAGAACGCACCATATCCAATAAAGTACGGTTACGACGTTCAGACACACCATTACGCTGTGGTGTTCCAGGTGGCGTGAGTTGTGAAACAATTCCACATTTTCTTAAATGAAGGCCAAACTCGTAACTCAAATATTCGCCTCCGCGATCAGATCGTAGAAACTTTATTTTCTTGTTACGATGATTCTCTACTTCACTCTGAAATTCTTTGAACTTTTCAAATGTTTCAGACTTGTGTTTCATCAAGTAGATATACCCATATCTACTCAAATCATCTGTGAAGGTTAGAAAATAACGATACCCGCCGCGTGCTTCAACATTCATCGGACCGCATACATCGATATGTATTATTTCCAACAAATCAGTAGCTCGCTCCATTGTTCCTGGAGAACGGAGTTTTAGTCATCTTGCCCATGAGGCATGGTTCGCAAGTATCAAATGATTCATAATCAAGAGATTCCAAAAAGTCCATCAGCATGGAGTTTCTTCATGCGCTTTACACCAATATGACCTAAACGGCAGTGCCACAAGTATGTTGCACTATCATTATCAACTTTGCATCTTTTGGCATCAATATTATGAATATATATGTGTATCACTACGATCGAGATTCAACAAGAATAAACCATTCACAAGGGTGCATGATCACGAGGGATATTATTCATATAAATAGAATAACCATTATTCTCCGACTTAAATGAATAACCGTCTTGCAATAAACAATATCCAGATATAATGTTTTATGCTCAACGCAAGCACCAAATAACCATTATTTAGGTTTAATACTAGTCCCGAAGGTATTACGAGCGTGTCGATATTGATCATATCAATCTTGGAGACACTTCCAACACATATCGTCACCTCGCCCTCAGCTAGTCTCCGTTACTCTGCAGCTCCTGCTTCAAGTTACTAATATTAGCAACTGAATCGGTATCAAATACCCAGACGCTGCTACGAGCACTAGTGAGGTACATATCAATAACATGTATATCAAATATACCTTTGTTCACTTTGCCATCCTTCTTATCCGCCAAATACATGGGGCAGTTCCGCTTCCAGTGACCAGTTCCTTTGCAGTAGAAGCACTCAGTTTCAGGCTTGGGTCCAACTTTGGGTTTCTTCGTGGGAGCGGCAGCTTGCTTGCCGTTCTTCTTGAAGTTCCCCTTCTTTCCCTTTCCCTTTTTCTTGAAACTAGTGGCCTTGTTAACCATCAACACTTGATGCTCCTTCTTGATTTCTACCTCCGCCGATTTCAGCATCGCGAAGAGCTCGGGAATTGTCTTCTCCATCCCTTGCATATTATAGTTCATCACGAAACCTTTATAGCTTGGTGGCAGTGGCTGAAGAACTCTGTCAATAACACTCTCAACTGGAAGATCAATTCCCAGCTGAGTCAAGTGGTTGTGGTATCCAGACATTCTGAGTATGTGTTCACTGACAGAACTGTTCTCCTCCATCTTACAGCTGAAGAACTTGTTGGAGACTTCATATCTCTCAACCCGGGCATTAGCTTGAAATATCAATTTTAGCTCCTGGAACATCTCATATGCTCCATGGCGTTCAAAACGCTTTTGTAGTCCCGGTTCTAAGCCGTAGAGCATGGCACACTGAACTATCGAGTAGTCATCAGATCGAGCCTGCCAGGCATTCACAACGTCTGTAGCAGCTCCTGCAGCAGGTCCATCACCTAGCGGTGCATCAAGGACATAATCCTTCTATGCAGCAATGAGGATAATCCTCAAGTTACGGACCCAGTCCGTGTAATTGCTACCATCATCTTTCAACTAAGCTTTCTCTAGGAACGTATCAAAAACAGGGGAGCTACAACGCGAGCTATTGATCTACAACATAATTTGCAAAGACTATCAGGACTAAGTTCATGATAAATTAAGTTCAATTAATCAAATTACTAATGAACTCCCACTTAAATTAACATCCCTCAAGTTAACTAAGTGATACATGATCCAAATCAACTAGCCCATGTCCGATCATCACGTGAGATGGGATAGTCATCAATGGTGAACATCTCCATGTTGATCATATCTACTATATGACTCATGTTCGACCTTTCGGTCTCCAGTGTTCCGAGACCATGTCTGTACATGCTAGGCTCGTCAAGTTTAACCCAAGTATTCTGCTTGTGTAAAACTGGCTTACACCCGTTGTATGTGAACGTAGAATCTATCACACCCGATCATCACGAGGTGCTTCGAAACGACGAACTGTAGCAACGGTGCATACTCGGGGAGAACACTTTTATCTTGAAATTTAGTGAAGGGATCATCTTATAATGCTACCGTCATTCTAAGCAAAATAAGATGCATAAAGGATAAACATCACATGCAATCAAAATATGTGACATGATATGGCCATCATCATCTTGTGCTTTTGATCTCCATCTCCAAAGCATCGTCATGATCTCCATCGTCACCGGCTCGACACCTTGATCTCCATCGTTGCGTCGTGGTCGTCTCGCCAACTATTGCTAACACATAGCGATAAAGTAAAGCAATTACATGTCACTTGCATTTCATACAATAAAGAGACAACCATAAGGCTCCTGCCGGTTGCCGATAAATTACAAAACATGATCATCTCATACAATAACGTATATCACATCATGTCTTGACCATATCACATCACAGCATACCCTGTAAAATCAAGTTAGACGTCCTCTACTTTGTTGTTGCAAGTTTTACGTGGCTGCTACGGGCTTCTAGCAATAACCGTTCTTACCTACGGCACAAAACCACAACGGTGATTTATCAAGTTTGCTGTTTTAACGTTCAACAAGGACCGGCCGCAGTCAAATTTGATTCAACTAAAGTAGGAGAAACAGACACCCGTCAGCCACCTTTATGCAAAACAAGTTGCATGTCTGTCGGTGGAACCGGTCTCATGTACGTGGACATGTAAGGTTGGTCCGGGCCGCTTCATCTTACAATATCACCGAATCAAAATAAGACGTTGGTGGTAAGCAGTATGACGATCACCGCCCACAACTCTTTGTGTTCTACTCGTGCATATCATCTACGCATAGACCTGGATCATGATGCCACTGTTGGGGAACGTTGCATGGAAAACAAAAAAATTCTACGCACACGCAAGATCTATCCATGGAGATGCATAGCTACGAGAGGGGGAGTGTGTCTACGTACCCTCGTGGACCGTAAGCGGAAGCGTTAGAACAACGTGGTTGATGTCGTCGAACAACTTCACGATCGAACCGACCGAGTACCGAACGTACGGCACCTCCGCGTTCAGCACACGTTCAGCTCGGTGACGTCCTCGACTTCTTGATCCAGCAAGACGGCGAGGTAGTGGATGAGTTCCGGCAGCACGACGGCGTGGTGACGGTGATGGTGATGCTGTCTCCGCAGGGCTTCGCCCAAGCACTGCGAAAATATATGACCGAGGGACGGAACTGTGGAGGGGTCGTCGCACACGGCTAAGACAATGTTGTGGCTTGTTTGGGGCGCCCCCTCTCCTCTATTTATATATGTGTAGGGGCTTGGAGTAGAATGAATAGTGCCACGCGAACAGTACCATGTGAATAGTACCACGTGAACAATACCACGTGAATAGTACACACGTGGACTTGGACTCCAAAGTCCAATCCTATTCCTACTAGGACTCTCCTTTTTTCCTTCCCTAGCTGCGTGGGCTTTTGAGGACTTGGTGCGCTTGGCCCAATAAGGCCAGGGCGCCTCCCCTTAGCCCATGCCAGCTCTTGGGATGTGGTGGACCCACTTGTGGACTTCCGGACCTCTCCGGAATCCTCCGGAACCTTCTGGAAGCTTCCCGGTACAATACCGAAAAAACTGCACCTTTTTCCAGAACCCAAAATATGAGTTCCCATATATAAATCTTTACCTCTCGACCATTCCGAGACTCCTCGTGATGTCCGGGATCTCATCCGGGAGTCCGAACAATATTCGGTTACCAATTCACATAACTCATATAACACTATATCGTCAACGAACGTTAAGCGTGCAGACCCTATGGGTTCGGGAATGATGTAGACATGACTGAGACGCCTCTCCGGTCAATAACCAATAGCGGAACCTGGATGCTCATATTGGTTCCTACATATTCCACGAAGATCTTATCGGTCGAACCGCAATGACAATATACGTAATTCCCTTTGTCCATCGGTATGTTACTTGCCCGAGATTCGATCGTCGGTATCTCCATACCTAGTTCAATATCGTTACTGGCAAGTCTCTTTACTCGTTCCGTAATACATCATCCCATAACTAACTCCTTAGTCACTTTGCTTGCAAGCTTCTTATGATGTGCATTACCGAAAGGGCCCAGAGATACCTCTCCGAAACACGGAGTGACAAATCCTAGTCTCGATCCATGCCAACTCAACAGACACCTTCGTCGATATCTGTAGAGCATCTTTATGATCACCCAGTTACGTTGTGATGTTTGATAGCACACAAGGTATTCCTCCGGTATCCGGGAGTTGCGTGATCTCATGGTCGGAGAAACATGTATTTGACATTCAAGAAAGTAGTAGCAATAAACAGAACGATCATATGCTAAGCTAACAGATGGGTCTTGTCCATCACATCATTCTCCTAATGATGTGATCCCGTTATCAAATGACAACTCATGTCTATGGTTAGGAAACCTTAACCATCTTTGATCAACGAGCTAGTCTAGTAGAGGCTCACTAGGGACACAGTATTTGTTTATGTATTCACACATGTATTTAAGTTTCTGGTCAATACAATTCTAGCATGAATAATAAACCTTTATCATGAACAAGGAAATATAAAATAATAACAACTTTATTATTGCCTCTAGGGCATATTTCCATCAGGTTGTCGCCGGTGCTCCTCGTCCCTGGTCCCCGGAACCGAGGTTTCACTGCATGTGGGCCGATATCGAGGATGACCGGTCCTGACCGAAGGCAGTTCCGCGCCGGCGTTATCCGTCTCTAGGTGTCTGGTTCTCGGGTGACCTGATGTTCCGGCGGTGGTGGTGCCCCGGTCTGGGACGGGGCGCCGGCCCTGGATGGCGAGGTTCTGCGCCTGGCTCTGCGGCGAGTAGTGCGACAGCAGTGTTGGCCCCTCCTTTTGGATACGTGGGTAGCAAGGGGATGGGTGGTGGGTGGTTGATGACCCACAAGTATAGGGGATCAATCGTAGTCCTTTTGATAAGTAAGAATGTCGAACCCAACGAGGAGCAGAAGGAATTGATAGGCAGTTTTCAGCAATGATTTCACTTCAAGTGTTGTAAGATAGTTTTGATAGATAATATGGTAGCAAGATAATTTGTAGCAAGTAACAAGTAACAAAAGTAACAAAGTGCAGCAAATGACCCAATCCTTAATTATGCTAAGGACAAGCCGGTGATACTTTTTATAGTGATTAAAACGTTCTTGAGGACACACGGGAATATCGCCAAGTTACTTTCACCACGATTCATCGACTTACATTCATTTCCTTGATAAGTGTTATGTGGGTGGACCGGAGCTAAGGTATTGTTCTTACTTGAACAAATACCTACTTATGATTATACCCACCATGCAAGCATCCGCAAATACAAGAGAAGTAATTAAGATAAATCTAACCATAGCATTAAACATGTGGATCCAAAACAGCCCCTCACGGAACAATTCATAAACTGGGGTTTAGGTTTCTATCACTCCTGCAACCCATCATCTACAAACTATGTGACGCCCCCGAACTCAATCGTGCACTAATCATACACGCAGCATGCACGATCAAGATCAGAGACTCACGGGAAGATATCACAACACAACTCTAGACACAAATTTTAAACATAAATCTTTATATTACAAACCAGGGTCACGAGGACCCGAATACAACAGTCAACAAACAACATAGGTCTGAGTACAGATGAAGTTAGACAAGTTTGCCTTAAGAAGGCTGAGCAAAGCAATGACAACTAGATCGAAAAGGCGCAAGCCCCCTGCCTGGGGCCTCTGAACTACTCCTGGTCGTCGAGCTCCACGTAGTAGCCAAGCTCGGGATCCTCTGGCTCCTGTGCTCCATCATCTGATCGCAATAACCGGGTAGAAGAAAATAGGTAGCAAAGCAACCGTGAGTACTCATCCAAAGTACTCGCAAGAGTTACATCAGATCTATACTAAGTATGCATCGGTATCAAAGGAATTGGGCTATATCTTTGAACTATACTGCAGAAATGCCAGAGTAGAGGGGGAGGAGCCTATCCTGTCGAAGACTAGCATCTTGCAGCATCAGAAGAGAGTAGTGTATAATAACATATATTATCATGTATATATCAGCAATGCCCTGAGATCCTTCCTCGACTACCCTGCGAGAAAGCGATCTCGGAACAGAATAACAGTTAAGTATTATGTGAGTATCCGGTTCTAGTGGTAGTAGATCAGGATACAACTCCGAGCGTCCTGTTACCGTGGACACAGCTATTCGAATAGATATACTTCCCTACAGGGGTGCACCAAGTTACCCAACACGCTCGATTACCCCTGTCCGGACACACTTTTCTGGGTTATGCCCGGCATCAGGATGATCGACACGCCGTAGACCTACCTAGACTCCGCAGAGAGGTCAGCATGCCGGTCTACATCCTGAGCGCGAAGGGGTCATAGGCCGATCGCCCTAAGCACTCCTGCGTGTTGCGAACGCGGCCGGGATCAAGCGCGCCTCCTGTATACACAAGCAGGTGTAACCAGCTCACCCGGGCGCGCGCCGCTCAACTGTGACGTCTGACAAAGCTTTCGAAAGGAACGTACGACGCCGAGGGCCCCATAAACCAATATCCCGCGTGGTGGTTAGTGCGACAAGGCCAGCGGACCTCTCAGATCCAATACCCAAATCCGTTAGTGTATTATTAGTAGCTCGCGGACACGAACATGGCTCCTGTCGCGCCGATTTGGTAACTCGCAGACTACGACCAGGGACCAGGCCCACCTCTCACCTAGGTGGTCTCCACCTGCCCTGTCGTTCCGCCACAGAACATGTTTTTGTGTCGGCTGTCGGGACAGGCCCCGAGCTACCACCACATCCTGGGTGGTACCGCTAAACAGCCAGCCACCACAGGAATCTCTCGTGGGTGCTCTCCGAGCCGACCCGACTTTAACATTGGGGGGTTGTCGTGACTCAGTTCCATAACATCAAGGTGAAACCTGAGGAATCACCCTCGATAGGTTCACACTTGATATACTGCACAACAAAGACATCATCGAGAGTGAATACAAGGAATCACCCTCAGTAAGATCACCCTAGGTGTGCTGCACTGCAGAGTCATCATTGGGAGTGTACTACGAGGAATCACCCTCAGTAAGTTCACACTTAGTGCGGCTCTGCAGAGTCGAACAATTGCAGGGCCTAAAGGGGTGTTCAGGTCTTTGTACAACGATCAATCATCTCGGATAATCCAGATAGTACAGCACGGCAACGCGGACAAGGGTGTAGGGCCACTGATGGGACACTAATATACCTATACTAAGCATATAGAATAACATGAAAAGTATCAACAGCAGGTTACAAAAACAGGCTATGCATCAGAATAGGAGCTACCGGGATAACAAAAGTAGCAAAATCTAATGCAAGAATAAGGGAGAAGGAATGGCCGATATCGGAATGATCAGAGGGGTTTTGCTTGCCTGGAAGCTTTGCTGAGAGGGTCTGATCGTCTGGAGTGTAGTCGAACTCGGTGGCGTCAGCAGTCTCGGGGTCTACCAGAGAGAAGGAGGGGGAAGAAACAATAAATATAAAGCATACAAATGCAACACAATGAATGACATGGCAAAATGTTATGCTAGGGGTGCTCTAATGCATTACTAAGTATTTTAGATGGAGTGGGAAAATATTCGGGAATATTTTCCCAGCTCTAGGTACTATTCATTCAACTGATGTGGATGGAAAGGTTCTATGTTTGATATGTTAGAGGGGTGTGGCAGGTATGTGGATGGCATATTCGGATTCGTTATATTTTCTGATTATTTTTCATATATAAATTATTTTCATCCGAGTTACGGTTTATTTTATATTAATTTCCAAAGTTTAAATGATTTTCTGGATTTTCTGAATTATTTAATTCGAATTACTAAATAGCTAAATTGCTAGGGGTACACAGAAGTGTACCTAGCAATGCAACAGACAGGCTGACTGGTGGGGCCAGTTGACTAGGTCAATTGCTCAGCCAGCCGCCCAGTCAGCAGAGGCTGACAGATGGGGCCATGTCAACTGCCCAGTCAGCAGTTGATAGGTCCATGCTGACTGGTCAACTGGGCCCAGTGGGAACCAGCTGTCAGCCTTTGTTAATTCTATCAGAATTTTAATTAATTTAATTAACCATTTTAGGCAGTGGGCCCGGCCTGTCAGTGACTGCTTAATTATCAGTTTTATCTAAATTAATTTAATTGCTACAGTAGCAGGTCCCACATGTCCGTGAGCGTTTAGGGGGCTAATTAAGTGGCTAATGACTTGGGCCCACACGTCAGTGGCCCAGGGGTGGTTTAAACGCGGTGGCGTGCGCCGGTGAGGCTCTGGGGAGCACCAGACGCGGCGGTGGGCGTTGGAATTCGCCGTCCGGCGACCAAAAGAGCGGCGGAAGGGCATGTTCGAATGGGGGCGGCATCGCGCGTCGATCTGTGGCGTCGGTTCGTGCAGAGGTGGTCTACAGCGATGGCGGCGTCGACCGCGGCGGACGCCGGAGTTCGGTCGAGCACGGGATCGATGTTGCAGAGAGCAAATCGACTGGCACTTGGCATCTACGGCATCTACACAAGCTATCTAAGCGAATGGACGCACGCACGAGAGCAATGGTCCATCGGAGCATCGCCAGAGACGAGCTCGAGCGGCGAAGCCCTTCGGTCGACGCTGGATCGGGTGCTAGAGCTCGAAATCGAGCGCGTGGAGTGAAGGGAAAGGGAGAGGGGCTCACCGCGAGCTTGTAGTTGTGCAAAGCGGTCTCGGGAGAGGCTTGGAGCAGACGGAATGGTGGTGGCGATCTCCTGCATCCGAGGAAGAAGACAACGAGAAAGCGGTCGATGCAGGGGCTTCGGACTCCAACGAGTGGCACCAGGCGACGCGGTGGAGCAAGACGGAGCTTCTTGACACGGCAGTGAGTCGCGGGGAGTGCGGTGGCTATGCGGGCGAGCAACAGACAACAAGAACAGGGGCGGCCATGGAAGAGGAGGATGGAGCAGCACAAGGAGAGGGGGGATAAGGCCTAGCGCGTGTCCAGAGGAGGCGCGGTGGTGTTCTTATCCTCCCGCGTGTGCCTGTAGTGACGCAGAGCCGGTCATAGCGCGGCGGCAACGGCGTCCGCGCGTGCGTGCATGCTGACACGGGGAGGAGAGAGGTAGGGGACGTGGTGAGGTGGGCTGGGCCAGGCGCTGTAGCTGGTAGGCCTTAGTGCACAGTAATCTTTTGTCATTTTTTATTTTTCCTTTTTCCTTTTCTGTTTTCTTATTTCTTTCCTACTTTTCATTATTTTGAGCAACCAAATGAAATTTTTTTGATGTGAAATTTGGCACATAATTACTTTGCAATATTTTGGACTGTCACAAAAAGTTTGGGGCCAATTTGAATTCTTATGAATTTACGGTGGAATTTAAATGAGCTAAATGGGGCCGTTTGGTCCTGTTTTAATGGCCCGGGGCAATTTGGAAATTTTGGTGATGTCGTTTTCCTGAAGAATATTAACTATGGAATATTTCCAAAATTATGAACTATTTAGTTTTTAGATTTGATCAACTTTTATTTTCACTTGAAATTTGAATTCCATTTTGAAGTGGAATTTGAAATGAGATATGAAGTCAATGTTGATCCAGCATTGGAAATCAAGATGACTTGGCATAATTAGTGGGGTTTACTGTAGCTTATTACAAGTGGGTGTTACAATTCTCCTCCTCTAAAAGAAATTCTCGTCCCGAGAATTCAGGAGGTAGACGGAAAGAGAGTGGGGTATTCATCACGAAGACGATCCTCGCATTCCAAAGTGGCTTCATCTTCAGAGTGATTCGACCACTGAACTTTAAGGAACTTGATTGCTTTCTGATGGGTTCGACGTTCAGCTTGATCAAGAATGCAGATCGGATGCTCTTTATAAGAGAGATCTTATTGCAATTCCAGCACTTCATGATCCACTGCACGAATAGGATCCTTGAAGCAGCGGCGGAGTTGAGACACATGGAAGACATCGTGAACCTGAGAAAGGTTCGATGGCAATTCCAATTGATATGCCACTTCTCCACGTCTGGCGAGAATACGGAACGGGCTAATCTAGCGAGGAGCTAAGTTGCCCTTGATTCCAAAATGATGAGTGCCCTTCATTGGGGTGACACGAAGGTAAGCTTGTTCGCCAGGTTGATAGACCATTACCTTGTGATTACGGTCATAATTGCTCTTCTGACAAGACTGGGCAGTTTTCAAATGTTCTCGAATAATACAGACTTCTTCTTCAGCATGTTGGATAATATCCGGACCGAAGAGTGGCCGTTCTCCAGTTTCTGACCAATTCAGAGGAGTTCGGCACTTACGTCCATACAACACTTCGAAGGGTGCCATCTTCAAGCTAGCCTGATAGCTATTGTTGTATGAGAATTCAGCATACAGGAGAGATTCCTCCCATTTCTTGCCAAATGAGATGACACATGCACGAAGCATATTTTCAAGCACTTGGTTGACTCGTTCAACTTGACCCTGGGACTGGGGGTGAAAAGCCATGCTAAAGGACAAATGTGTTCCCATAGCTTCTTGGAAACTTTCCCAGAACCTTAAGGTAAAGAGGCTGCCACGGTCTGAGCTGATCTCCAACGGAACACCGTGGAGTGACACAATCCTGGAAACATACAAGTCTGCTAACTGACTAGCAGTGATTGTCTCCTTGACAGGCAAAAAATGAGCAACCTTGGAGAATCGGTCAATGACGACAAGAATAGCATCATGACCCTTCTACAATATGGGAAAACCAGTAATAAAGTCCATTTCAACTTTGTCCCATTTCCATTCAGGAATAACAAGTGGTTGCAGAGTTCCAGCAAGTCTTTGATGTTCTGCTTTGATGCGATGACAAATGTCACATTCAGCAACATTATCGAGCAATGTCTCGCTTCATATCAGACCACCAGAATCTCTGACGGATGTCTTGGTACATCTTGGTACTACCTAGATGAATAGACAGAGGTGTGTCATGATCTTCTTTCATGACACGTGGAGTCACATTCAGGTTGTCCTTTCTAGGAACCACTAGGCGACCTTTGAAGAACAAGGCACCATCATCACCAACAGTGAATAATGAGGGCCTTCCTTCTGCGAGGTAGCTCTTAATCTTATCGACTTCAGGGTCAAAATTCTGAACTTTCTTGATGCGGATCTTGAGATCTGGTTCAACAACCAGGTATTGAGAGAATCCTGGGGAACAATATGGAGGTTCAACTTGAGAAGTTCTTCATAAAGAAGGGGTTGAGCTTGTTGAACCACGAGGTTGTTACAATAAGACTTGCAACTCAAAGCATCAGCCATGACATTAGCCTTGACAGGGGTATACGAAATATCCATGTTGTAGTCGGCTATTGCTTCCATCCATCTTTGCTGACGGAGTTTCAAATCTGACTGGGTAAACAGATACTTTAGACTTTGATGGTCCGTGTAGATCTTGCAATGATTACCTAGGAGGTAATGTCGCCATAGCTTCAGAGCATAAATAAACGCTGCTAGCTCGAGATCATGCGTTGGATAATTCTCTTCATGACACAGATACTTTAGACTTTGATGGTCCGTGTAGATCATGCAACTATCGAGAGCCATAAGAAATCACCTTGCGCTCTTGAATCAGGACACAGCCTAATCCTTGACGGGACGCGTCACAATAGATCACAAAGTCTTTGCGAGAATCTGGGGAAGCAAGCACTGGGGCAGAGGTCAACTTGTCTTTGAGTGTCTAGAAACTTTCCTAGCATTTTGACGTCCACTCAAATTTCTTGCCCATGTGAAGCAGGTCAGTTAATGGCTGTGCAATTTTTGAAAAGTTCTAGACGAAACGACGGCAATAGCTGGTGAGTCCGAGAAAACTTCTGAATTGCTTGACATTTTTAGGAGGAGTCCAGTCAAGAATAGCTTGAACTCATTCTGGGTTAACAGCAATACCATCCTTGGAAATCACATGACCAAGATAGGTCACCTCGAATAACCAGAATTCACACTTGGAATATTTGGCTTAAAGCTGGTGTTCTCGAAGCTTCTCTAGTACAAGACGAAGATGTTGGGCATGTTCTTCTTCATTCTTGGAATATACAAGGATATCATCCAGATAAACCACGATGAATTTGTCGAGGTATTCCATGAAGAGGTAGTTCATCAATCGAGAGAAAGTGGCTGGAGCATTGGTTAATCCGAAAGACATAACGGTGTACTCGTATGAACCATAACGAGTAACAAAGGCTGTCTTTGGAATATCCTCTTCACGAACTGTGATTTGGTGGTATCCTATCCTCAAATCGAGTTTAGAGAATACTGAGGAACCAGTGAGTTGATCATAAAGATCGTTGATTCTGGGAAGCGGATACTTGTTCTGAATTGTCGCCTGGTTAATAGGACGATAATCTTGAACCAATCGATTCGTTCCATCCTTCTTCTTAACGAAGAGAGAAGGTGATCCCCAAGCGGAAGAACTTGGACGAATGAAACCTTTACGAAGTGATTTGTCGATTTCCTCCTTAAGCTCAAGGAGTTCATGCGGCGGCATTTTGTAGGGACGCTTAACAATGGGAGTAGTGCCTGGCTTCAAGTCGATGATGAATTCGACCGCTCTAACAGGGGGTACTCCTGGAAGTTCCTCGGGGAAGACGTCTTGGAATTCATGAATGATTGGAACATTCTCGATTTCCTCAAGAGGTGAAGCGTTCAACACATTCAGAGCATATATCTTGGTCGGCATTCTGGATAATTCGAGCGGAGTAGTTTATTATCTGGTTGGAAGGGTGTAGGAGCTGGACGGTTTTAGTGGCATAGTTTATGGAAGCAATATGGGCTTTCAACCAATCCATTCCGAGAATGAGGTCTATGTTGGAAGACTTCAATATGATAGGAGAGACAAGGAATTCTAATCCTTCAATTTTAATGGTGACATTATGGCTAATCATGGAGGCTTGACACTGGGATCTGGGAGTGTTATGTTGGGGAACGTTGCATGGGAAACAAAAATTTTCCTACGCACACACAAGATCTATCCATGGTGATGAGCATCTACGAGAGGGAGAGTGAATCTACATACCCTTGTAGATCGCTAAGCGGAAGCGTTTAAGAAACGCGGTTGATGTAGTCGAACGTCTCCGCGATCCAAATCGCAAGTCGTCCCTCGATCCGATCACGAACTAGCGCCGAACGGACGGCACCTCCGCGTTCAACACACGTACGGCTTGATGACGCCTTCACCTCCTCGATCCAGCGAGCGATGGTGAAGTAGTGGTTGAGTTCCAGCAGCACGACGGCGTGGTGATGGTGGTGAGGAACAATCTCTGCAGGGCTTCGCCAAGCACTACGGAGATTATGACGGAGGAACTAGAGGGTTAGGGTTGCCGCACACGGCTTGGGGAAATCTTGATGTATCTCGTGTGCTAGCCCTGCCCCTCTATTTATATGTTGAGCCTTGGGGTCTAAACTTGGAGTAAAAGCCTCCTCCAGGTCGGTTTTGCCCGCACAAGGTCGGTTTGGCCCGCAGGAAAAGAGTCCAACTCGGATCCCTGCCGAACCGTGCACAGCCGCGCACAAGCGGTAGTACCGCTCACAAGCGGTAGTACCGCTTGGGCGGTAGTACCGCTTCACCAAGCGGTAGTACCGCTCGGGCGGTAGTACCGCTTCACCAAGCGGTAGTACCGCTTACGCGGCAGCAAAACTACTTTTGCACTTTCCAATACCTCGTGGGCTTTTATCCCTTGGCCCATATAAAGTGTTCTCGCACCCGAACACTTCGGTAAACATCCGGAACCCCTTCCGGTGAACTCCGGAACTCTTCCGGAGATCAAAACACTATTATCACATATATCAATCTTTACCTCCGGACTCTTCCGGAGATCCTCGTCATGTCCTGAATCTTATCCGGGACTCCGAACAACCTTCGGTCACCAACATAATAACTCAACTATACTAATCGTCACCAAACGTTAAGTGTGTAGACCCTGCGGGTTCGAGAACTATGTAGACATGACCGAGACACCTCTACGGCCAATAACCAATAGCGGGACCTGGATGCCCATATTGGCTCCTACATATTCTACGAAGATCTTTTATCGGTCGAACCTCTATGTCAAGGATTCAGTTAATCCCGTATGCTGTTCCCTTTGTTCTTCGGTATGTTACTTGCCCGAGATTCGATCGTCGGTATCACTATACCTAGTTCAATCTCGTTACCGGCAAGTCTCTTTACTCGTTCCGTAATACAAGATCTCGTGGCTAACACTTTAGTCACATTGCTTGCAAGGCTCAATGTGATGTTGTATTACCGAGTGGGCCCTGAGATACCTCTCCGTCACACGGAGTAACAAATCCCAGTCTTGATCCATGCCAACCCAACAGACACCCTCGGAGATACCTATAGAGCACCTTTATAGTCACCCAGTTACGTTGCGACGTTTGATACACACAAGGTATTCCTCCGGTGTCAGTGAGTTGCATGATCTCATGGTCAAAGGAACAGATACTTGACATGCAGAAAACAATAGCAATAAACTGACACGATCATATGCTACGTTCGTAGTTTGGGTCTTGTCCATCACATCATTCTCCTAATGATGTGATCCCGTTATCAAATGACATCTCATGTCAATGGCTAGGAAATCTTAACCATCTTTGATCAACGAGCTAGTCAACTAGAGGCTTACTAGGGACACAGTGTTGTCTATGTACCCACACATGTATTTGAATTTCCAATCAATACAATTATAGCATGGATAATAAACGATTATCATGAACAAGGAAATATAATAATAACCAATTTATTATTGCCTCTAGGGCATATTTCCAACAGTCTCCCACTTGCACTAGAGTCAATAATCTAGTTCACATCACTATGTGATTTACATTGTAATGAATCGAACACCCATGCAGTTCTGGTGTTGTTCATGTTTAGCCCTTGGAAGAGGTTTAGTCATCGGATCTGCAACATTTAGATCCGTGTGTACTTTGCAAATATTTATGTCGTCCTCCTTGATGTAATCGCGGATGGAATTGAAACGTCGCTTTATGTGTCTGGTCCTCTTGTGAAATCTTGGTTCCTTGGCTAGAGCAATGGCACCAGTATTATCACAAAACAGAGTCATTGGGTTAAGTGCACTAGGCACTACTCCAAGATCTGTCATGAACTCCTTCATCCAGACACCTTCCTTCGCCGCCTCCGAGGCAGCGATGTACTCCGCTTCGCATGTAGAATCAGCTACCACGCTTTGCTTGGAACTGCACCAGCTAACCGCACCTCCATTAAGAATAAATACGTATCCGGTTTGCGACTTAGAGTCATCCGGATCAGTGTCAAAGCTTGCATCGACGTAACCCTTTACGACGAGCTCTTGATCACCTCCATAAACGAGAAACATATCCTTAGTCCTTTTCAGGTACTTCAGGATATTCTTGACCGCCGTCCAGTGTTCCATTCCTGGATCACTTTGAAACCTTCCGACCATACTTATGGCAAGGCTGACATCGGGTCTTGTGCACAGCATTGCATACATGATAGAGCCTATGGCCGAAGCATAGGGGATGACACTCATCTTTTCTCTATCTTCTGCAGTCACTGGGTATTGAGTCTTACTCAACTTCACACCTTGCAATACAGGCAAGAACCCCTTCTTGGACTGATCCATTTTGAACTTCTTCAAAACTTTGTCAAGGTATGTGCTTTTGTGAAAGTCCTATCAAACGTCTCGATCTATCTCTATAGATCTTGATGCCTAATATGAAAGCAGCTTCTCCTAGGTCCTTCATTGAAAAACTCTTGTTCAAATATTCCTTTACGCTTTCCAGCATTTCTATATTGTTTCCAATCAGTAATATGTCATCCACATATAATATTAGAAACGCTATAGAGCTCCCACTCACTTTCTTGTAAATACAAGCTTCTCCGTAAACTTGTACAAACTCGAACGCTTTGATCACCTCATCAAAACGAAGATTCCAACTCCGAGATGCTTGCACCAGTCCATAAATGGATCGCTGGAGTTTGCAAACTTTGTCAGCATTCTCTGGAACGACAAAACCTTCTGGTTGCATCATATACAACTCTTCCTTAAGGTAACCGTTAAGGAACGCTGTTTTGACATCCATCTGCCAAATTTCATAATCGAAAAAGGCAGCTATTGCTAACATGATTCTGACGGACTTAAGCATCGCTACGGGTGAGAAGGTCTCATCGTAGTCAACTCCTTGAACTTGTGAAAAACCCTTTGCCACAAGTCGAGCTTTATAGACGGTGACATTACCGTCCGCGTCCGTCTTCCTCTTAAAGATCCATTTGTTCTGAATGGCCTTACGCCCATCAGGTAATACTTCCAAAGTCCATACTTTGTTTTCATACATGGATCCCATCTCGGACTTCATGGCCTCTAACCATTTCTCGGAATCTGGGCCCATCATCGCTTCTCCATAGCTCGTAGGTTCATCGTTGTCTAACAACATGACCTCTAAGACAGGGTTGCCGTACCACTCGGGAGCAGTACGCGTCCTTGTCGACCTACGAGGTTCGATAGCAACTTGATCCAAAGCTTCATGATCATCATCATTAACTTCCTCTTCAGCTAATGTAGGCTCCACAGAAACAACTTTCTGCGCTGCGCTACTCTCAGGTTGAAGTAAAGGTTCAACAACCTCATCAAGTTCTATCTTCCTCCCACTCAATTCTTTCAAGAGAAACTCTTTCTCAAGAAATGTTCCGTTTTTAGCGACAAACACTTTGCCTTCGGATCTGAGGTAGAAGGTATACCCAACTGTCTCTTTTGGGTATCCTATGAAGAAGCATTTCTCCGCTTTGGGTTCCAGCTTTTCAGGCTGAAGCTTTTTGACATAAGCATCACATCCCCAAACTTTAAGAAACGACAGTTTTGGCTTCTTGCCAAACCAAAGTTCATATGGCGTCGTCTCAACGGATTTCGATGGTGCCCTATTTAAAGTGAATGCAGCTGTCTCTAATGCATAACCCCAAAACGATAGTGGCAAATCGGCAAGAGACATCATAGATTGCACCATATCTAATAAGGTTCGATTACGACGTTCGGACACACCATTACGCTGTGGTGTTCCAGGCGGTGTTAGTTGTGAAACAATTCCACATTGTCTTAAGTGACTGCCAAACTCATAACTCAGATATTCTCCTCCTCGATCAGATCGCAGGAATTTAATCTTCTTGTTACGATGATTCTCAACTTCACTCTGAAATTGTTTGAACTTTTCAAATGTTTCAGACTTGTGTTTCATTAAGTAAATATACCCATATCTACTTAAGTCATCAGTGAAGGTGAGAAAGTAACGATAACCACCGCGTGCCTCAATGCTCATCGGACCGCACACATCAGTATGTATGATTTCCAATAAGTCACTTGCCCGTTCCATTATTCCAGAGAACGGCGTTTTAGTCATCTTGCCCATGAGGCATGGCTCACATGTGTCAAGTGATTCAAAATCAAGTGACTCCAAAAGTCCATCAGCATGGAGCTTCCTCATGCGTTTTACGCCAATATGACCTAAACGGCAGTGCCACAAGAAAGTGGTATTATCATTATCAATTCTACATCTTTTGGCATCAATGTTATGAACATGTGTATCATTACTATCGAGATTCAATAAGAATAAACCCCTCACATTGGGTGCATGACCATAAAAGATATTACTCATATAAATAGAACAACCATTATTCTCTGATTTAAATGAGTAACCGTCTCGCAATAAACAAGATCCAGATATAATGTTCATGCTTAACGCAGGCACCAAATAACACTTATTTAGGTTCATCACTAATCCCGACGGTAATCGAAGAGCGAGCGTGCCGACGGCGATTACATCAACCTTGGAACCATTTCCCACGCGCATCGTCACTTCGTCCTTTGCCAGCCTCCGTTTATTCCGCAGTTCCTGTTTTGAGTTGCAAATATGAGCAACCGCACCGGTATCAAATACCCAGGCACTACAACGAGAGTTGGTAAGGTACACATCAATAACATGTATATCATATATACCTTGTTTGTTGTTGGCCGCCTTCTTGTCAGCCAAATACTTGGGGCAGTTCCGCTTCCAGTGTCCAGTTCCCTTGCAATGAAAACACACAGTTTCTGGTTTGGGTCCAGCCTTGGGTTTCTTCACGAGAGGAGCAACTGCTTTGCCACTCTTCTTGGAGTTACCCTTCTTACCCTTGCCATTTTTCTTGAAACTAGTGGTTTTATTGACCATCAACACTTGATGCTCCTTCTGAATTTCAGACTCAGCGGCTTTCAGCATCGCAAACAGCTCGGCGACTGACTTGTTCATCCCGTGCATGTTATAGTTCAACACGAAGCTCTTGTAGCTAGGTGGCAATGATTGAAGAACTCTGTCAGTGATAGCCTCTGGCGGAAGGGGCATCCCTAACTCAGCCAGACGGGTGGAGTACCCAGACATTCTGAGCACGTGATCACTGATAGACCCGTTCTCCTCCGTCTTGCAAGCATAGAATTTGTCGGAGATCTCATATCTCTCGATCCGGGCATTCTTCTGAAAGATAAACTTCAACTCCTGGAACATCTCATATGCTCCATGACGTTCAAAACGTCTTTGAAGTCCCGGTTCTAAGCCATACAACATTGCACATTGAACTATTGAGTAATCATCAGAACGAGCCTGCCAGGCGTTCACAACGTCTAGAGACTCAACTGGAGCGGGTGGATCACCAAGCGGTGCATCAAGGACATAAGCCTTCTGGGAAGCCGTAAGGATAATCCTTAGATTACGGGCCCAGTCCACAAAGTTACTTCCATCATCTTTCAACTTAGCTTTCTCTAGGAACGCATTAAAATTCAGGGGTGCTACTGTGCGAGCCATGATCTACAACATAAATATAGCAAAGACAACTTAGACTATTGTTCTAGATAATGAGTTTAGTTAATCATATTACTTAAAAAACTCCCACTCAAATTGACATCCCTCCGATCATTTGAGTGTAACATGATCCAAATCCACCAACTCAAGTCCGATCATCACGTGAGTTGAAGTGGTTTCAATGGTGAACATCTTCATGTTGATCATATCTACTATATGACTCATGTTCGACCTTTCGGTCTCTTGTGTTCCGAGGCCATGTCTGTACATGCTAGGCTCGTCAAGTTTAACCCGAGTGTTCCGCACGTGTAACATGGCTTACACCCGTTGTATGTGAACGTAGAGTCTATCACACCCGATCATCACGGCGTGTCTCGAAACGACGAACTTTCGCAACGGTGCACACTTGGGGAGAACACAATTTATCTTGAAATTTAAGTGAGGGATCACCTTATAATGCTACCGTCGTCCTAAGCAAAATAAGATGCATAAAAGGATTAACATCACATGCAAATCATAAGTGACATGATATGGCCATGAACTTGTGCTTTTGATCTCCATCTCCAAAGCACCGGCATGATCTCCATCGTCACCGGCATGACACCATGATCTCCATCATCTTGATCTCCATCAACGTGTCGCCATAAGGTTGTCGCGCCGACTGTTGCTTCCACGACTATTGCTAACGTTTAGCGATAAAGTAAAGCATTACATAGCGCTTAATGATTGACACGCAGGTCATACAATAATTAAAGACAACTCTATGGCTCCTGCCAGTTGCCGTACTCATCGACATGCAAGTCGTGATATTCTATACAACACATGATCATCTCATACATCACATATATCTCATCATGTAATTGGCCATATCACATCACAACATACCCTGCAAAAACAAGTTAGACGTCCTCTAATTGTTGTTGCAAATTTTACGTGGCTGCTACGGGTTTGCAAGAACCGTTCTCACCTACGCAAAACCACAACGTGGTGTAGTGATTGCTTTTTGATCTTCTAAAAGATCCCTCTTCATTGAAATCGATTCAACTAAAGTGAGAGAGACAGACACCCGCTAGCCATCTTTATGTAACAAAATTACATGTCAGTTGAAGGAACCTGTCTCGCGTAAGTGTACGCGTAATGTCGGTCCGGGCCGCTTCATCTCACAATACCGCCGAATCAAATATCAACTAGTAACGGCAAGCAATATGTATACACCCACGCCCACAACTCGTTTGTGTTCTACTCGAGATCTCATCTACGCATAGACCTGGCTCATGATGCCACTGTTGGGGAACGTTGCATGGGAAACAAAAATTTTCCTATGCACACACAAGATCTATCCATGGTGATGAGCATCTACGAGAGGGAGAGTGAATCTACATACCCTTGTAGATCGCTAAGCGGAAGCGTTTAAGAAACGCGGTTGATGTAGTCGAACGTCTCCGCGATCCAAATCGCAAGTCGTCCCTCGATCCGATCACGAACTAGCGCCGAACGGACGGCACCTCCGCGTTCAACACACGTACGGCTTGATGACGCCTTCACCTCCTCGATCCAGCGAGCGATGGTGAAGTAGTGGTTGAGTTCCAGCAGCACGACGGCGTGGTGATGGTGGTGAGGAACAATCTCTGCAGGGCTTCGCCAAGCACTACGGAGATTATGACGGAGGAACTAGAGGGTTAGGGTTGCCACAGACGGCTTGGGGAAATCTTGATGTATCTCGTGTGCTAGCCCTGCCCCTCTATTTATATGTTGAGCCTTGGGGTCTAAACTTGGAGTAAAAGCCTCCTCCAGGTCGGTTTTGCCCGCACAAGGTCGGTTTGGCCCGCAGGAAAAGAGTCCAACTCGGATCCCTGCCGAACCGTGCACAGCCGCGCACAAGCGGTAGTACCGCTCACAGGCGGTAGTACCGCTTGGGCGGTAGTACCGCTTCACCAAGCGGTAGTACCGCTCGGGCGGTAGTACCGCTTCACCAAGCGGTAGTACCGCTTACGCGGCAGCAAAACTACTTTTGCACTTTCCAATACCTCGTGGGCTTTTATCCCTTGGCCCATATAAAGTGTTCTCGCACCCGAACACTTCGGTAAACATCCGGAACCCCTTCCGGTGAACTCCGGAACTCTTCCGGAGATCAAAACACTATTATCACATATATCAATCTTTACCTCCAGACTCTTCCGGAGATCCTCGTCATGTCCTGAATCTTATCCGGGACTCCGAACAACCTTCGGTCACCAACATAATAACTCAACTATACTAATCGTCACCAAACGTTAAGTGTGTAGACCCTGCGGGTTCGAGAACTATGTAGACATGATCGAGACACCTCTACGGCCAATAACCAATAGCGGGACCTGGATGCCCATATTGGCTCCTACATATTCTACGAAGATCTTTTATCGGTCGAACCTCTATGTCAAGGATTCAGTTAATCCCGTATGCTGTTCCCTTTGTTCTTCGGTATGTTACTTGCCCGAGATTCGATCGTCGGTATCACTATACCTAGTTCAATCTCGTTACCGGCAATCTCTTTACTCGTTCCGTAATACAAGATCTCGTGGCTAACACTTTAGTCACATTGCTTGCAAGGCTCAATGTGATGTTGTATTACCGAGTGGGCCCTGAGATACCTCTCCGTCACACGAAGTAACAAATCCCAGTCTTGATCCATGCCAACCCAACAGACACCCTCGGAGATACCTGTAGAGCACCTTTATAGTCACCCAGTTACGTTGCGACGTTTGATACACACAAGGTATTCCTCCGGTGTCAGTGAGTTGCATGATCTCATGGTCAAAGGAACAGATACTTGACATGCAGAAAACAATAGCAATAAACTGACACGATCATATGCTACGTTCGTAGTTTGGGTCTTGTCCATCACATCATTCTCCTAATGATGTGATCCCGTTATCAAATGACAACTCATGTCAATGGGTAGGAAATCTTAACCATCTTTGATCAACGAGCTAGTCAACTAGAGGCTTACTAGGGACACAATGTTGTCTATGTACCCACACATGTATTTGAATTTCCAATCAATACAATTATAGCATGGATAATAAACGATTATCATGAACAAGGAAATATAATAATAACCAATTTATTATTGCCTCTAGGGCATATTTCCAACATGTTAACCACTAATGGGGCATGCATCTTCTCATGTGCTATGCCATGCATGAATGCAAAATTTTTGGATATGAATGAGTGTGATGCTCCTGAATCAAATAAAACAGAAGCTGGTACTGAGTTATCGAGAAGGGTACCCATCACGGTAGTAGGTTCATCTTGCGCTTCAGCCACATCAACATGGTTAGCTTGGCCTCGACCATGAGTAGAGGGTCTGGCATTGAAGTCGCGGGGCTGGTTGTAGCCACAGCCATTTCCACGGCCGGGAGCAGGAAGTGCTAGCTAGTTCTGATTCTGGCGGCATTCTCTGGCACGGTGACCTGGGTGGCCACACTTGAAGCATAGTCCGTCATTGGGACGGGGAGCCGCAGCTTTGGGCGGTGCAGCTTGAAGTCTCGGCTGTCTCAGTGGGGGTGGAGGCAGACGAGGTGCGGCATAAGAAGGCCTTGGTGCAGGGGCAGCTTGATGGTACACATAGTGTGGGATCCACACTCGACGCTTCTGTCCTGACGAGCCCGAAGATGAGCCAACGTCACGGTTGCACTTGAGCGACTCCTTGTGTTCCATCTGACCGGTCTCTACCTGGATGGCCTTGTTTACCAGGGTGGCAGAATCAGTGAAGTCATGAACAATTAGTGCGAGTTTAATGTCTGGGTGCAGTCCATCACAGAACTTTTCTTGCTTGCGAGCGTCAGTGGCAACATCTTCTTCAGCATAGCGGGATAAGTCAATGAACTCCCGCTGATAAGCATCCACTGTCTTACTTCCCTGAGTGAGATTGCGGAACTCTCTCTTCTTCCTGTCCATAATTCCTTGGGGAATGTGACGGGCATGGAAGGCAGTCTGAAACTCTAGCCAGGTGACGACTGTTCCAGCAGGCAGTGTACGCTTGTGGCTGTCCCACCATTGAGCAGCGGACCCTTTAGAAAGTATGTCGCAAATGTGACAAGGTTGGCAGGGCGACATTAGCAGACTCCATCTCGTATGTGATGTTGCGGAGCCAATCATCAGCATCCAGAGGGTTGGTTGAGTTGCGATAAGTGGCCAGGTTGAGGCGCACGAATTCTTGCAGAGTTATCGGGGCAGGCTACTGATGAGCATTCTGGTTTGGAAACTGGGCCATGATCCCAGTCATAAACTGACAGTTCAGCTCAAACTATTGCATCATAGCGGCCATGTAGTCTGGCGGTGGTGGATGATTGGCACCACGGCCACGACCACCGGGTCTAACCATCCTGCTAAACATAACAGGGGGTAGTTTAGTAAAAGCAATGCAGGTGTACAGAGTCAATCATGATGTAACACGAACAATGAAGAAGAAGTGCATTAGATACATAACAGTAGTCATTCATGACATACAGATCCATACATAGAGTCGATTACAATCTGATAGTACAAGTTCAAAAAATACACAACTAGGGTAGTAGGCGGCATGTAGGTACGCGGTGGAGAGATACAACAATGGGACATAGCAATGACTACATCAACGTCGGGGAAAACCACTGAAGCCTGGCATCTGCAGGTGATAATGCAGGGTGCCCTCGATATGAGGATCCTGCGGTCCGTGAACACTCTGATGCAGAACCCGGTCCTCGACTCGGAGAAGAGGTCCATGCTACTTGTGAGCTGCGTTGGGATTTTCCTCGAAGAGAAAGGGTGAAGAAATATAGTAGCTGATAAGTATTTCCCTCAGTGAGAACCATGGTTATTGAACCAATAGGAGAACCACGCAAATCCTAGTCAAACAGCACCTGCACACACAAGAGCAAATACTTGCACCGAACGCGGGAAGAGGGTTGTCAATCCCCTTGAACTCGTTACTTGCAAGGATTAAATCTGGTAGTGGTAGATATATAAATTGAAAAGTAAAATAAAAGAAAGAAAATTGCAGCAAGGTATTTTTGGTTTTAGTAATATGATAAAAGTAGACCCAGGGGCCATAGTTTTCACTAGAGGCTTCTCTCTTGAAACATAGCATACGGTGGGTGAACAAATTATTGTTGAGCAATTGATAGAAAAGTGCATAGGTATGATGTTATTCATGGCAATGGTCACGTATATAGGCATCACGTCCGTGACAAGTACACCGACTCCTGCCTGCATATACTACTATTACTCCACCAATCGATCGCTATCCAGCATGCATCTATGGTATTAAGTTCATGACAAACAGAGTAACACTTTAAGCAAGATGACATGATGTAGACAAAATAAAATCAAGCAATATGATTAAACCCCGTCATTTTATCCTTAATGGCAACAATACAAATACGTGCCTCGCTACCCCTTCTGTCACGAGGTGAGGACACCGCAAGATTGAACCCATCACAAAGCACCTCTCCCACTGAAGATAAATCAATTTAGTTGGCCAAACCAAACGGATAGATCGGAGAGAAATACAAAGCTATAACAATCATGCATAATAATGTTCAGAAAAGACTCAATTACTTTCAATGAATAATCTGATCATAAACCCACAATTCTTCGGATCCCAACAAACACACCGCAAAATAATATTACATCGGATAGAACTCCATGGAGATCATGGAGAACATTGTATTGAAGATCAAAGAGAGAGAAGAAGCCATCTAGCTACTAGCTATGGACCCGTAGGTCTGTGGTGAACTACTCTCACATCATCGGCAGGCAGCAAGGTTCATGTAGAAGCCCTACGTGATTGATTCCCCCTCTGGCAGAGTACCGGAAATGGCCTCCAGATGGGATCGCGGAAGAACAGAGACTTGCGGCGGCGGAAAAATTGTTTCAGGTGGCTCTCTGGGTGTTTTCCAATATTTGTGAATTTATAGAAGCGGAATTAGGTCAGACGGAGCCACGTGGGGCCCACAAGGCATCAGGGCACGCCTACCCCCCAGGGCATGCCCTGTTGCCTTGCCATCTTCTCGTTTGTCGTGTGGTCTCCTCCCAAAGCTTCTAGGGTCTCTTATGTCCAGAAAAAATCATCAAAAAGTTTCGTAGCGTTTGGACTTCGTTTGGTACAGGTTTCCTGGAAAACCAAAAACAAGCAGAAAACAGCAACTGGCACTAGGCACTAGGTTAATAGGTTAGTCCACCAAAATGATATAAATTTGTATAAAAAGTATAAAAAATTGATAATATAATAGCATGAAATAATAAAAAAATATAGATAAATTGGAGACGTATCAGCATCCCCAAGCTTAATTACTGCTCGTCCTCGAGTAGGTAAATGATAAAAACAGAATTTTTGATGTTGAATGCTACCTAGCATCTTTATCATGTAATCTCTTTACGATATAAATATTGAGAAACGATGAAATAATTGATATCAACATAAAAATATCCATGAATACAAGAACATAATCATTACTTTTTCAAAATATACGATGCTTAACGAATGTTATTGATACGTCCATTTTGCATCATGTTTTCCTACTGTTAATTATTATGTTTTGGTTCATTATTTCACTTTATGATGCTATTCTAATGCCTTTCCTTTCTTATTTTGCAAGTTTCACTTGAAGAGGGATATTGCCGGCAGCTGAAATTCTGGACCTAAAAGGGCTACAACAGAGATACATATTCTCCGCAGCTCCAAATTGCCTGAAAATTTACAAAGAATTATTTTGAAATATATAAAAATATTGGCTGAAAAGATACCAGAGGGGGGCCACCAAAGAGCGACGAGCTCAGGGGCGCGCCCACCCCCCCCCAGGGCGTGCCCTATGAGTTCGTGGGCCCCCCAGCTGGCCTCCGGTGCCCATCTTCTGCTATATTAGGCTATTTACCCTAGAAAAAAAACGAGAAGGAGACTTTCAGGATGAAGCGCTGCCGTCTCGAGGCAGAACCTGGGCAGGAGCACTTTTGCTCTCCGGCGGAGTGATTCTGCCAGGGAAACTTCCCTCCAGGAGGGGGAAATCGAAGCCATCGACATCACCAACGATCCTCTCACGTGGGAGGGCCAATCTTCATCAACATCTTCGCTAGCACCATCTCATCTCAAACCCTAGTTCATCTCTTGTATTCAATCTTTGTTCCAAAACCTCAGATTGGTACCTGTGGGTTGCTAGTAGTGTTGATTACATCTTGTAGTTGATGCTAGTTGGTTTATTTGGTAGAAGATTATATATTCAGATCCTTAAGCATATTCAATACCCCTCTGATCTTGAACATGAATATGATTTGTGAGTTGTTACTTTTGTTCTTGAGGCCATGGGAGAAGTCTTGTTATAAGTAATCATGTGAAGTTGGTATTCGTTCGATATTTTGATGATATGTATGTTGTCTTTCCTCTAGTGGTGTCGTGTGAACGATGACTACATGACACTTCACCATATTTGGGCCTAGGGGAAGGCATTAGGAAGTAATAAGTAGATGTTGGGTTGCGAGAGTGACAGAAGCTTAAACCCTAGTTTATGCGTTATTTCGTAAGGGGCTGATTTGGATCCATATGATTCATGCTATGGTTATATTTATCTTAATTCTTCTTTCATAGTTGCAGATGCTTGCGAGAGGGGGTAATCATAAGAGGGTTGCTTGTTCCTGTAAGAACAACACCCTATCACCGGTCCACCCACATATCAAATTATCAAAGTAGCGAACGCGAATTAACTAAACATGATGAACATGACTTGACGAGAATTACCATGTGTCCTCGAGAGCACTTTGCTTTATATAAGAGTACTTTATGGCTTGTCCTTTGCTATAAAAAGGATTGGGCCACCTTGCTGTACCTTTGTTACTATTGCTACTTGTTACTTGTTATGAATTATCCTACCAGAAAACTATCTGTTACCGCTACTTTCAGTACTTGTAGAGAATACCTTGCTGAAAACCGCTTGTCATTTCCTTTTGCTCCTCGTTGGGTTTGACACTCTTACTTATCAAAAGAACTACAATTGATCCCCTATACTTGTGGGTCATCAAGACTCTTTTCTATTGCCGTTGCCAGGGAGTGAAGCGCCTTTGGTATGTGGAATTAGGTAAGGAAACATTTATATTACGTGCTGAAATTTACTGTCCCTTGTCACTATGGAAAGTAATCCTTTGAGGGGCTTGTTCGGGGTATCTTCACCTTGACCAGAAGCAATAATTGTTGCTCCTCAACCTACTGAACCTATTCAAAATATTTATTATGAGATTCCTTCAGGTATGTTAGAGAAACTGCTAGCTAATCCTTATGCAGGAGATGGAACAATACATCTTGATATGCACTTGATCTATATAGATGAAATTTCTGGATTATTTAAGCTTGCAGGTTTATCCGAGGATGGAGTTAAGAAGAATGTATTCCCTTTATCTTTCGGGAGAAAGGCATTGACATGGTATAGGCTATTGGATGATACCGGAACATGGGACTGGAACCAGTTAAAGCTGGAATTTCACCAGAAGTTTTATCTTATGCATTTGTTCATCGTGGTCGGAATTATATATATAATTTTTGGCCTCGTGAAGGAGAAAGTATCGCTCAAGCTTGGGGGAGGCTTAAATATATGATGCACACATGCCCCAATCATGAGCTCTCAAGAGAAATAATTATACAAAACTTTTATGCTCGGCTTTCTCATAATGATCAATCCATGCTCGATACTTCTTCAAGTGGTTCCTTTATGAAGAAAACTATTGAATTCAAATGGGATCTTCTGGAAAGAATTAAACGCAACTCTGAAGATTGGGAAATCGACAAATTTAATGAGTCAGGTATAAATCTTGAGTTTGATTGTGTTAAATCTTTTATGGAAACATATGCTTTTCACAAGTTTAGTACTAAATATGGACTTGATTCAGAGATAGTAACCACATTCTGTGAATCATTTGCTGCTCATGTTGATCTCCCTAAGGAGAAGTGGTTTAAATTTCATCCACCTATTGAATAAAATTGTGAGGAACCTATTATAGCTAAAGATGAAACAATCATTTATAATGTTGATCCAGTTGTGCCTACTGCTTACATTGAGAAACCCCCTTTTCCTGTTAGGATTAAGGAACATGCTAAAGCTACAACTGTGGTTAATAAGAGTAATGTTTAATCACCTAAACCCTCTGAACAAATTAGAGTGGCACCTAATGTTGCAATGATCAAAGATCTTTTGGTTGATAATATTGATGGACATGTTATATACTTCTGCAAGGAAGCAACTAGATTGCTAAGCCTGATACATTAGATAAAAATAAACATGTTGTTGGCATGCCTTTTGTTTCTGTTAAGATTGGAGATGATTGTTATCATGGTTTATGTAATATTGGTGCTAGTGTAAGTGCTATTCCATTTACTTTATATCAAGAAGTTATGAATGACATTGCACCTGCTGAGATAGAAGATATTGATGTTACTATTAATCTTGCAAACAGAGATACAATTTCACCACTTGGGATTATAAGAGATGTTGAAGTCTTGTGTGGTAAGATCAAATACCCTACTGATTTTCTAGTCCTTGGATCACCAAAAGATGATTTTTTCCCATTATATTTGGTAGACCCTTCTTGAATACGGTTAATGCTAAAATTGATTGTACTAGGGAAACGGTTAGTGTTAATTTTGGTGATATATCTGATGAATTTAATTTCTCCAAGTTTCATAGATAACCTCATGATAAAGAATTGCCTAATAAAGTTGAAATTATTGGTCTTGCTTCTATTGCTGTCCCCCCTACCGATCCTTTAGAACAATATATGCTAGACCATGAAAATGATATGCATATGAATGAAAGAAATGAAATAGATGAAATATTCTTTAGACAAACACCTATCCTTAAACACATTTTGCCTGTTGAAACTTTGGGAGATCCTCTCCCACCTAAGAGTGATCATGTGTTCGAATTAAAGAAACTACCGGATACACTGAAATATGCTTATCTTGATGAGAAGAAAATATATCCTGTCATTATCAATGCTAACATTTCAGAGCATAAAGAAAAAAGATTACTTAAAACTCTGAGGAAGCACCGTGCTGCTATTGGATATACTCTTGATAATCTTAAGGGCATTAGTCCCACTTTATGCCAACATAATTAATATGGAGCCTGATGCTAAACCAGTCGTTGATCATCAACGTTGTCTGAATCCCAACATGAAGGATGTGGTAAGAACTGAAATACTAAAGCTTCTAGAAGCAAGTATAATTTATCCTATAGCTGATAGTAGATGGGTAAGTCCTGTTCATTGTGTTCCTAAGAAAGGACGCATTACTGTTGTTCCTAATGATAAAAATGAACTTATCCCACAAAGAATTGTGACTAGTTATAGGATGGTGATTGATTTCAGGAAATTAAATAAAGCTACTAGAAAAGATCATCACCCCTTGCCTTTTATTGATCAAATGTTAGAAAGATTATCTAAGCATACACACTTTTGCTTCTTGGATGGATATTCTGGTTTTTCTCAAATACCTGTGTCAAAAGAAGATCAAGAGAAAACTACCTTTACTTGTCCTTATGGAACCTATGCTTATAGACGTATGCCTTTTGGTTTATGCAATGCACCTGCTACCTTTCAAAGATGTATGAC
This sequence comes from Elymus sibiricus, assembly GCA_039707655.1. Lineage (NCBI taxonomy): Eukaryota > Viridiplantae > Streptophyta > Magnoliopsida > Poales > Poaceae > Elymus > Elymus sibiricus. Next base: position 489,737,325 of record CM077666.1, read on the forward strand.
TGCTATATTCTCTGATTTTTATGAACAGATTGTTGAGGTATTCATGGATGATTTTTCCATTTACGGAACCTCTTTTGATGATTGCTTAAGCAACCTTGATCATGTTTTGCAGAGATGTGAAGAAACTAACCTTGTCTTGAACAGGGAGAAGTGCCACTTTATGGTAAATGAAGGTATAGTCCTTGGGCATAAAATCTTTGAATGAGGTATTGAATTAGATAAAGCCAAAGTTGATGCAATTGAGAAAATGCCATGCCCCAAAGATATCAAAGGTATAAGAAGTTTCCTTGGTCATGCTGGCTTCTATAGGAGGTTTATATAAGAGTTCTCTAAAATTTCTAGGCCTCTAACTAATCTTATGCAAAAAGATGTTCCATTTGTTTTTGATGATGATTGTGTAGAAGCCTTTGAAATACTTAAGAAAGTCTTAATTTCGGCACCCATTGTTCAACCACCTGACTGGAACCTACCCTTTGAAATTATGTGTGATGCTAGTGATTATGCTATAGGTGCTATTCTAGGTCAAAGAGTTGATAAGAAATTGAATGTTATTCATTATGCTAGTAAGACTTTAGACAGTGCTCAAAGAAATTATGCTACTACCGAGAAAAAAAATTAGCAGTTGTGTTTGCATGTGACAAATTCAGATCCTATATTGTTGACTCTAAAGTTACTATTCACACCGATCATGCTGCTATTAAATATCTTATTGAAAAGAAAGATGCTAAACCTAGACTAATTAGGTGCGTTCTTTTACTGCAAGAGTTTGATTTGCTTATTATTGATAGAAAAGGGGCTGAGAATCCTGTAGTAGATAACTTGTCTAGGATGGAAAATGTTCTTGATGACCCACTGCCTATTGATGATAGTTTTCTTGATGAACAATTAGCTTTTATAAATGCTTCTCGTAATAATCCTTGGTATAAAGACTATGCCAACTACATTATTGCTAAATATATACCACCTAGTTACACATACCAACAAAAGAAAAAGTTCTTCTTTGATTTAAGACATTACTTTTAGGACGACCCACATTTATATAAAGAAGGAGTGGATGGTATTATTAGATGATGTGTACCTGAGCATGAACAGGAACAAATTCTACGGAAGTGTCATTCTGAAGCATACGGAGGGCACCATGCTGGAGACAGAACTGCACATAAGGCACTACAGCCTGGTTTTTATTGGCCAACTCTCTTCAAGGATGCACGTAAGTTTGTCCTCTCTTGTGATGAATGTCAAAGAATTGGTAATATTGGTAGACGTCAGGAAATTCCTATGAATTATTCACTTGTTATTGAACCATTTGATGTTTGGGGTTTTGATTATATGGGACCTTTTCCTTCCTCTAATGGGTATACTCATATTTTAATTGCTGTTGATTATGTTACTAAGTGGGTAGAAGCTATTCCAACTAGTAGTGCTGATCACAACACATCTATTAAAATGCTTAAAGAAGTCATCTTTCCGAGGTTTGGAGTCCCTAGATATTTAATGACTGATGGTGGTTCACATTTTATTCATGGCGCTTTCCGTAAACTTCTTGTTAAATATGATGTCAACCATAGAATTGCATCACCTTATCATCCTTAGTCTAGTGGTCAAGTTGAATTGAGTAATAGAGAAATAAAATTAATTCTGCAAAAAACTGTTAATAGATCCAGAAAGAATTGGTCTAAGAAACTTGATGATGCATTATGGGCTTATAGAACTGCTTATAAAAATCCGATGGGTATGTCTCTGTATAAAATGGTCTATGGAAAGGCATGTCATTTACCTCTAGAGTTGGAACATAAAGCTTATTGGGCAATTAAAGAACTTAATTATGATTTCAAACTTGCCGGTGAAAAGAGGTTATTTGATATTAGCTCACTTGATGAATGGAGAACACATGCTTATGAAAATGCCAGGTTATTTAAAGAAAAGGTTAAAAGATGGCATGATAAAAGAATCCAAAAATGGGAATTTAAAGTTGGTGAACAAGTTCTATTATACAATTCTCATTTCAGATTCTTTGCAGAAAAACTTCTCTCTAAATGGGAAGGGCCATACATTATCGAAGAAGTCTATCGCTCCGGAGCTATCAAGATCAATAATGCTGAGGGCACTAATCCGAGGGTGGTCAATGGGCCAAGAATTAAACATTATATCTCAGGTACGCCCATTAATGTTGAAACTAATATTATCCAAACAATGACACTGGAGGAGCACATAAAATAGACCTTCCAGAACACTCCAGAATCCTGAAAGGGAGTAGGTATGTGATACGGTAAGTAAACCGACTCCAAAAGTTCCATAAAAGCACTTTTTGTTCGTCTCAGAATGTATAAAAAATTAGAAAAATAATAAACAATCAGGAAAGTGTCCGAGGGAGCGACGAGCTCAGGGGGCGTGCCCACCCCCTGGGGTGCGCCGTGTGAGCTCGTGGCTCCCCCGTGGACTTTCCCGACTCCGTTTTCTGCCAGATTGCTTGTCCTGCACGGGAAAAATTCATTATATATACTCCTAGCTGTTTTGACTACTGTATCGCAAGTTTCTCCTCTGTCCTTGTTTTGGTCTATTTTCTGTCAGATTCTCAAGGCCAAACATCGTGTCTTCTTCTTCCTCCAACAACCTGGGAGACGACGCTTGGTTGCTGTAGATGGAACTCAGGAGAGAGGAGGAGGAGGTCACCATGGAAGAAGATGAGGGGGATTCTCTGGAAGTTTATCTTCCGGCCTCCGAGAGGGGTACCCTTGCCGGCATCTCCACTACTCCAAACCCCCATCAAGCCATGAGGACGACACTGAGCCATGGAAGTCAAGAGGTACAAAGGGGGCCTGCCCCTAGGAGGCCCCCACACAGGTTACATAGGAATAATTTTAATAACTTGGTTCACAATTAGGGAGTTGAGAATACTCCCCGTATGCACATACCTTCCAATTGGAACATATCTCGTCCAAGTGAAAGTGATGCAGGAAAGAATGCTTGGGGGCCAGAGAATAAGCACATTATGGTTGAAGTCCAAAAGAATGCGGAGATGATCCAGCACGAGCTCCGAGAAATACAAAGTTTGAAGGAAATCCTGATTAACATGATGAAGGACAAGCCTACTACGTCATCACCACCACCGAAGAAAGAAACTTGAGTACACGGGTATGGGCACCACCCTTGGCTTGTTCCAAGCTTGGGGGAGGTGCCCCGGTATCGTATCATCATTACTTTTACCATCGTTATCTATCTTAGTTTGATCTTTTCGTTATTCCGTGATTTAGAAGAATAAAGTTTTAGTATGATCTAGTTTTGAGTGCTTGCTTCGTGATCTATCTATCTATGTAATCGAGTGTGAGAGCTATATAATAAAGATTAGTTCGAGTTTTGCTTTATTTTCGCACTTCAATCTTAGCAATGAAAAAGAAATAAAAAGATCATATGCTAGTCCCATGAGGAGTAATGACTTCACATAAAAAGAAGTATAGTTGATAAAAATTGTTGGAAGTTAACAAACATAGCATTGGTCATTGATGCAATTAATGAAAAAGTAATAAAGGAAGAGAGGTCTCACATATAAATTTACTATCTTGGACATCTTTTATGATTGTGAGCCCCCATCAAATATTCTATGCATGATCAAATAGTTGACATTGGACAAGGAAGACAGCATAATGAGTTATGTTTGCTTATATTCACATAGAAATTATATTTTCATGGATCGTCTAACATGTGGTGCTTGCTCCTAACCCTTTGCTAGCCAAAATTCGCACTAAGTAGAGATACTACTTGTGCATCCAAAATCCCTTAAACCCAGTTTCTTGCCATGAGAGTCCACCATATCTACCTATGGATTCAATAAGATCCTTCAAGTAAGTTGTCATCGGTTCATAAAGCAAAAAAAATTACTCCTAAATATGTATGATCTTTTACTGTAAGGGAAAATAAGCTTTGTACGATCTTGTGATGGTAAAGAAATAAAAGCGACGGACTGCATAATAAAGGTTGCTATCACAAGGGGCAATATAAATTGACGTTCCTTTCCATTAAGAGTTTGCACATCGAAAATTGAAAAGCACATGACAACCTCTGCTTCCCTCTGCGAAGGGCCTATCTTTTAATATTCTGTATTTACTTTTATGCAAGAGTCAATAATGATCATCCCTATTCCGTTCTTATTTACTCTCCACTTGGCAAGCATCACTACTAGAATCAGGGACTTTGCCATCTGCCAGCTCTTTGCCGTCTGCTGGCAGACGGCAAAGAGGTTGTTTGCCGTCTGCTTTGGGAAAGCAGACGGCAAAGATCTGGCTGATGGCAAAGACACTATTTGCCATCAGCCAGCTCTTTGCCGTCTGCCAGCGGACGGCAAAGTTTCTTTGCCGTCCGCTAGCAGACGGCAAAGAGGTGGGGTGGGGCCCAGTGGAGGCCAGTTAACTGCAACGGCCCACCCCACCTCTTTGCCGTCTGCTAGCGGATGGCAAAGAATCTTTGCCGTCTGCTAGCAGACGGCAAGGAAAATACCTACTAACGGACCTAACGGCCCACCCCCCCCTCCACTCTCTCCACTCTCTCTGCCTCTCCCCTCCCGACCCCGACCCCACGCCGCCGCCGCACCCGCCGCCGCCCCCGACCCGCCCCGGCCCGCCGCCCGCCGCTCGCCGCCGCCGCACGCGCGACCGCCGACGCCGCCCACTGCCACGCCCCACTGCCCCGCCCCGTGCCCGCGCGGCCGCGCCCAGGCCTGCCCCTCGCCGCCCCGTCGTGGCCCGGCCGCCCCCTCGCCGCCCCGTCGCGGCCCGGACGCCGGCCAGCCCCGTCGCCGCCCCCTCGCTGGCCAACCCCTCTGCCCCCCTCTGGTGAGCTCCCCCTCCTGCCCCTTTTTTTTCTGTTTTTTTATTATTTTTTCTGTTTAGGTTTTAGATATTTAGACATTTAGGAGTTTAGATACTTAGATGTTTAGGTTTTTAGATATTTAGACATTTAGGTAGAAAGAAACCTAGAAGAAAGAAAAAGAAGAAAAGAAAAAGGAAAAAAAGGAAAAAGAAAAAGGAAAAGAAGAAAAAATAAGAAGAAGAAGAAGAAGAAGAAGAAGAAGAAGAAGAAGAAGAGGAGGAGGAGAGGAGGAGAAGAAGAAGAGGAAAAAGGAAAGGAAGAAGAAAAGAAGAGGAGGAGGAGAAGAAAGAAGAAGAAGAAGAAGAAGAAGATGAAGAAGAAGAAGAAGAAGAAGAAGAAGAAGAAGAAGAAGAAGAAGAAGAAGAAGAAGAAAGAGGAGAGGAGGAGAAGAAGAAGAGGAAAAAGGAAAAAGGAAGAAGAAGAAGAAGAAGAAGAAGGAAAAAAGGAAGAAAAGGAAGAAAAGGAAGAAGAGGAAGAAGAAGAAAAGGAAGAAGAAGAAAAGGAAAAAGAGGAAAAAAAGACCCCGACACCCGGACCCCGACCGCGACACGACACCCCGACCCCGACCTGACACCCCGACCCTGACATGACACCCCGACATGACACCCCGACACGACATCCGACACACCCCGACACCCGACACGACACCCCGACACCCCGACACCACGACACCCCGACACCCCGACCCGACACCCCGACACCCCGACACCACGACAGCCCGACACCACGACACCCCCGACCCCGACACCTCTTCGGCCTCCTGTTGACCGAAAAGGTGCTCTTCGGCCTTCCAGAGGCCGGCGGGGTCATATATTTCCCTGTTTTGTTATGAAAAACATCATATATATTTGTGTTGATCGGGTGGATTTAAATGTGCAGTTCTTTCGTTGCTGCGAGGGTCTGGTGTTCGACGACCTCCCCGTGCGTACGACGAGCTCTGCCCCTGCGTTCGTGGGTGAGCACAAATGACATCTCCTCCTCCCCCCTTCATTTGCTCTGTTCTGGTCTTCGTGCCGATGAAACTTGCTAGCTATAGGTGTCAATCATCAGTATGCGTGACCACTATGCGTCTCCCGTTCGAAAGGGTTACATCTATAAATATGCATGCATTTGCATATTTATAACCATGATTCTTTCGAATTGTCCAACGTTATCCATGGACAGCCCGAGTATGTGTAGATTGGGTTCATTTTCCCATATGCTCTACTCCGGATCCGATGCAGAATTTCGTCAGTGCCTCCCTGTTGTTCTCCGGGTACACATCCTCTCTGCTTATTGCCGAGACGTGTATCAGGAGAACAGCGGGGAGGTGCTGCCGAAATTTTGCGTTGGATCCGGAGCCGAGCATGGGAAAACGAACCCAATTTACACATACTCGGGTGGGATTAGGACCTATCTTTACCTACTAGCGTCTAGGTTGCATGGACGTAATAAAACTGACAAACTCTATTAACTAATGAATATGGTTATCTGAATTATGTATATATTTCTTGTGTGTCCAGTAGCTAGGCAAGATGAGTGATCGTGCGTGGATGTACACCGGTCACACTAGTCAGAAAGACATGACCCATGAATGGATAAGAAAAACCAAGGGGTTTGTGAGAGCCTCATTTGCAAATGGACAGGAAACAACCTGGTGCCCCTGTGTCGAGTGCGACAACTTTCATAAGAAGTCAGAGTTTGAAATGATCAAACACCTGCAGAAGTTGGGTTTTACACCTAATTATATGGTCTGGACATTTCATGGTGAGTCTGCCCAACGTGCCAGAGCTGAGGAGGGCCATCGTCGCACCGACGAGCATGGTACCGGGATGGAAGACATGGTGGAAGACTTTGATGATGCTCGGGATTCGGACGATGAGATGGAGGAATCTGCAAAGGCCTTCAATGATATGTTGGAGTCTTCAAAACGTCCTCTCCACGAGCACACTGAGCTTTGTCAGCTGGATGCCATCGCACAAGTAATGGCTCTGAAGGCTCAATTCAACTTGGGCAGAGAATGCTACGACGCGATGATGACACTATTTGGACGTTTTCTACCCAAAGGCCATGTAATGCCTGCAAACCTGTACCAGTCGGACAAAATCCTCCGTGTACTTAAGATGCCCTATGAGAAGATAGATGCCTGTGAGAAAGGATGTGCCTTATTTAGGCTTGAGTATGCGGACTTGAAGTATTGTCCCGTTTGCCAGTCTTCCAGGTATGTTGAGGTAGACAACGGTATGGGTGAGAAGAGTCAGACAAAAATCCCAGTTAATGTTCTTCGGTATATGCCAATCATACCAAGACTTCAACGTCTTTTCATGGTCGAAGAGACGGCCAGACAGATGACATGGCACAAATTAGGCAAAAGAACCGAACTAGATGCAGATGGGGAGCCGATGTTGGTACACACATCGGACGCTTTTGCGTGGAAGTGCTTCGATGCAATACATCATGCTAAAGCGGCAGATCCAAGGCATCCTCGAATCGCCATAAGCACGGATGGGTTCAATGTGTTTGGTATGATGGCAACCCAATACAGTTGTTGGCCTGTATTTGTCATTCCACTCAATCTCCCCCCCGGACAGATTATGCAAAGAAAGAACATTTTCCTGACGTTGATAATTCCGGGGCCCAACTATCCGGGGAAGAGTATGAATGTGTACATGCAGCCGCTAAAGGATGAACTGCAAGAAGCTTGGGATAATGGGATCAAGACATACGACGCCGCTACAAAAAAAAACTTCCTAATGCGTGTGTGGTACATGTACTCGATGCATGACTTGCCGGCGTATGCACTATTCGTTGGCTGGTGTGTGCATGGAAGGTTCCCGTGCCCCACATGCAAGGCAGCTCTTGCGTTTCGTCGGCTGCAGGCGGGTGGCAAGTTTTCTTGCTTCGACATGCATAGACAGTTCCTGGATCCTCGCCATAAGTTCAGAAAAGACAAGAAGAACTTCATCAAAGGTAGAGTTGTCAAAAACTCTGCACCACCTGCGTTGACAGGCCAACAGACCCTGGATCAGTTAAACTCTCTCGAGCCGGATCCAGAGCGTCCAGGGTATTTCAAGGGGTATAATTCGGAACACGCCTGGACTCACAAGACATGCTTGTGGGATCTGCCTTACTTCAAAGACCTCCTTTGCCCACACAACATCGACGTGATGCACACTGAAAAGAATGTCGGCGAGGCCCTCTTTGGTACATTGTTCGGCATAGAGGGGAAAACAAAGGATAATCCTAAGGCTAGAGTTGATCAGCAGGCTCTATGTGATAGACCGCTACAAAACATGTGACAACCGAAAGGAAAGAAGAACTGGACGAAGCCAAAGGCATGGTTCAATCTTGGAAGGCCAGTTATGAGGGAAATACTCCTGTGGGTGAAAAATGAGTTGATGTTCCCCGATGGGTATGCAGCGAATCTAAAGAGGGGAGCGAGCCTTGAAAAATTGAAAATATTTGGTCTCAAGAGTCATGATTGGCACATATGGCTTGAGCGGGTAATGCCGGTGATGTTGCGTGGCTTTATCCCTGAGGATGAATGGCTAGTACTGGCAGAGCTGAGCTATTTCTTCCGTGTTCTTTGTGCGAAAGAACTATCGCCTGGCTTGCTAGAAGAACTGGAAGAGTTGGCGCCGGAGTTGATCTGCAAGTTAGAGAAGATCTTTCCACCGGGCTTCTTTAATCCAATGCAGCATTTGATTTTGCATCTCCCGACCGAGGCACGATTGGGGGGGCCCGAGCAGAATCGTTGGTGCTACGCAACTGAGAGGATGCAGAAGACGCTTTGAGAAAAATGTAAAAATAAACGTAGAATTGAAGCATCGATGGCCGAGGCATTCATTACTGAGGAGGCGGCAAACTTTGTGACAGCACACTACGAAGCCAAAAATCGTCATTTGCATAATCCGAAGCCTCGGTACAATGCTGGCGACCATAAAAAGGGTGGATCCAACCTCAGCCTATTCAAAGGGAAACTCGCACCAGCCGGTGCTTATACTTCCTTACCGTTGGATGTCGACGAATGGCGGACCATTACGTTGTATATCTTGAACAACCTAACAGAAGTGCGGCCGTACATCGAGTAAGTTCTCGGTACATTGTTTCGCAACCTCTAATTCCTTTGAACTGCTCTTATTCCCGGATATTTGATACAGTCGATACGTCGCCGAATTCTCGTATGGAGTGGTGATCCAAAAGGATTCCGTCGAAGAGTATGAGCTTCTGGCAATGCATGGAGGCGGCTATCCCGGTTTCATCTCTTGGTTCAAACAAACGGTAATTTCCATTAGACCATTTCATTTCTTCGTCTAATTTCCGGCTAATGCAACAATCCTTTCGTATTAAACTTGTAGGCTAGTTCAGAGTCTATGGACGCCGAATTGAGACAAGTCGCAAATGGTTTTGACTATAAGGTCCGTTCATTTGACAAATACGACATCAACGGGTATCGCTTTCGTACCTATGGCAAAGAGCTATCTATGGCCGACCGAAAGTCTACAAATTGTTGTGTCTCTGCTATCGGCGAAGGAGGTACCGAGTATTATGGAAGAGTTGAAGCAATTTATGAACTTCTATTCTATGGTGCAAACCCACCGAACGTCGTAGTCTTCAAATGTTATTGGTTCCAGCCGAAGGAGACTAGAAGGACTCATGAACATCTAGGGCTAGTCGAAATCAAACAAAGCACCCATTTGGATGTTCCCGATGTCTATATTACGGCTCAACAGGCGACCCAAGTTTTCTATCTACCGTGGGCCTGCCAAACTGATACGAATCTGAATGGTTGGGATGTCGTTTATGAAGTGCCGCCACGTGTTAGACCACCTCCCCCCAATGAAGAGGATTATGAACCTCACATTAACCCAGACACATATGAAGGAGAATTCTTCCAAGAAACACGTCTTTCCAAAAAACGTTTCAAGAACCGCTCTACTTCACACCAGAACATTGAAGTAGACAGCGGCAGTGAATCCGAGCCTGAGCCGGAACAAGAAGAGCCGGAACAAGAGCCGGAACAAGAAGAGGTTACTGCTGCGGATGACCTGTCAATGCTTGACCGATTACGTATAGGAGGCCTTCCACATGTTGATGCATTTATTGATGATGATGATGAGCACGTCATTACTGATAGTGATGATGATGATGATGCATTTATTGACCCCGAAGCATATATAGACGATGCTGATGCATTTATTAATGATGACGATGAAGATTAATATTATAGTTCATGCCAGGTATTCAATTATTATTATGTAAATATATATTATTAATTAGTTCATGTTAGGTATTCAATTTTTTATTATGTTCATGATGATGATACACTTAAATTATATACATATTATTCATGTCAGGTATTCATTCTTTAACCTAGGATAGCTCTAAAATGACCTATACTTAGCATTTATTCCTCCAAAATGAATTTATATGCTTAGCTAGCTCAAAAATTACATAACAACCTTAATTAGCTCCAAAATGACCTATTTGACCTAGGATAGCTCTAAAATGACCTATACTTAGCATTTATTCCTCCAAAATGACTTAATATGCTTAGGTAGCTCAAAAATGACATAATAACCTTAATTAGCTCCAAAATGACCTATTTAACCTAGGATAGCTCTAAAATGACCTATACTTAGCATTTATTCCTCCAAAATGAATTTATATGCTTAGCTAGCTCAAAAATGACATAATAACCTTAATTAGCTCAAAAATGACCTATTTAACATATGATAGCTCTAAAATGACCTATACTTAGCATTTATTCCTCCAAAATGAATTTATATGCTTAGCTAGCTAAAAAATGGACCTATTTAACCTTGGATAGCTCTAAAATGACCTATTTAACCTAGGATAGCTCTAAAATGACCTATACTTAGCATTTATTCCTCCAAAATGACTTAATATGCTTAGCTAGCTCAAAAATGACATAATATGCTTAAGAAATAACCTATTTAGCTCCAAAATGACTTAATATGCTTAATTAGCTCAAAAATGGCATAATTACTTATGTTAGCACAAAAATGACCTATACTTAGCTTTTTTTAGTTCATTTATGATATACTTAGCATATTTAGGTCAAAAATGGCCTATTTACCTAGGTTAGCTCTAAAATGACACAAGTAAGCCATAAGAAGAAGAACAAGAAGAGGAGAAAAATTCTAGTCTTCTTCTTCTTCTTCTTCTTATTCTTCTAGTCTTCTTCTTCTAACTTTCTTCTTTCTCATTTTGCAGATTTGATTCACTTCACGGAAGCTTGCGTTCATGGAGTCCTTGTCCTTCCATTTTGTTTTGATTTTGTAGGATCAACAATGTGACACTTGCATATGTATGTATAGATGAATGAAACTTGCATATGTATGGATGAGACTTGCATATGTTTTGATTTGGTATGTGTTGGATGATCATATCCATATGGCTTGCATATTATTTGCATATGTGTTGTTTATTATGTGGTGGATGAGACATATTATGTGGTGGATAAGACATAATGTTTTGTCTTATTATGTGATTCTGAATATATATATATGTGTGTGTTTGAATTTCTGTGAAAATGAATTGATATAAGAAAAAACAGTTGCTATATAGCCACTTTGCCGTCTGCTAGCAGACGGCAAAGAGGTTTGCCGTCTGTTAGCAGACGGCAAAGTGGGCACGTGGCAGCAGCCTGTGCAACCTGGACTGGCCTATTTGGCCTCTTTGCCGTTTGCTGGCAGACGTCAAAGACCTTTGCTGAGCCTGCGTTGGCCCAGCTGACGCATGACGTCAGCTGACGTCAGCTGCAGCTCTTTGCCGTCTGCTGGCAGACGGCAAAGAGCGCCGTTAGCCCCCTAACGGGGCTGGCACCTTTTGTCTGCCGTCCAGGTGCTTTGCCATCTGCCAGCATACGGCAAAGAGGCCTTTGCCGGCAGCCGTTCAGCCGGAGTGTTGGCCGTCTGCTGGCAGACGGCAAAGGCTTTGCCGTCCGTAAAGTATGCCTTTGCCGTCTGCTATGGTAGACGGCAAAGCAGCTAATTCCTGTAGTGCATCATGTGGTGGGGAAATATCCAGGCATATATATCTAGTTGGATGTAAGCAATCATGAGTTATTATTGTTGACATTATCCTCGAGATAAATTAGTTGGGAGGTGAAAACTATAAACCTCCATCTTCCTATGTGTTTGACTGAAACTTTTGCTCCATAAATATGTCGTGAGTGTCAGCAATCATAGAAGAGTAAATGATGGTTGAGTATGTGAACTTGACAAATAAAGTTCTTACATAGACTCTTTCTGAAATTATGATGAATTGTAATTGTTTCAATGACTGAGATCATAGTTTGTTAGTTTTCAATAAAGTTTATGTCTCATACTATAGCATGTGAATGAATTGTTACTTTGTCATGAGAAGTTTTATGATGATATATTTCTGCTATGATAATGATCAAGATGCTTTCATGTCCGTATTTTATTTTGTCGACACCTCTCTCTCTAAACATGTGGTCATGATTATCGAGTTCAACTTTCGCTTGAGGACAAGCGAGGTCTAAGCTCGGGGGAGTTGATACGTCCATTTTGCATCATGTTTTCCTACTGTTAATTATTATGTTTTGGTTCATTATTTCACTTTATGATGCTATTCTAATGCCTTTTCTCTCTTATTTTGCAAGTTTCACTTGAAGAGGGAGATTGCCGGCAGCTGGAATTCTGGACCTGAAAGGGCTACAGCAGAGATACATATTCTCCATAGCTCCAAATTGCCTGAAAATTTATGGAGAATTATTTTGGAATATATAAAAAATATTGGCTGAAGAGATACTAGAGGGGGGCCCACCGAAGAGCGACGAGCTCAGGGGTGCGCCCACCCCCCAGGGCGCGCCCTATGAGCTCGTGGGCCCCCCAGCTGGCCCCTGATGCCTATCTTCTGCTATATTAGGCTATTTTCCCTAGAAAAAATGAGAAGAAGACTTTCAGGATGAAGCACCGCCGTCTCAAGGGGGAACCTGGGCAGGAGCACTTTTGCTCTCTGGCGGAGCGATTCCGCCGGGGAAACTTCCCTCCGGGAGGGGGATATCGAAGCCATCGACATCACCAACGATCCTCTCATCGTGGGAGGGCCAATCTTCATCAACATCTTCACTAGCACCACCTCATATCAAACCCTAGTTCATCTCTTGTATTCAATCTTTGTTCCAAAACCTCAGATTGGTACCTGTGGATTGCTAGTAGTGTTGATTACATCTTGTAGTTGATGCTAGTTGGTTTATTTGGTGGAAGATTATATGTTCAGATCCTTAAGCATATTCAATACCCCTTTGATCTTTAACATGAATATGATTTTTGAGTAGTTACTTTTGTTCTTGGGGCCATGGGAGAAGTCTTGTTATAAGTAATCATGTGAAGTTGGTATTCGTTCGATATTTTGATGATATGTATGTTGTCTTTCCTCTAGTGGTGTCGTGTGAATGTCGACTACATGACACTTCACCATATTTTGGCCTAGGGCAAGGCATTGGGAAGTAATAAGTAGATGATGGGTTGCGAGAGTGACAGAAACTTAAACCCTAGTTTATGCGTTATTTCGTAAGGGGCTGATTTGGATCCATATGTTTCATGCTATGGTTAGATTTATCTTAATTCTTCTTTCGTAGTTGCGGATGCTTGCGAGAGGGGGTAATCATAAGAGGGTTGCCTATTCAAGTAAGAATAGCACCCCAGCACCGGTCCACCCACATATCAAATTATCAAAGTAGCGAACGCGAATTAACTAAACATGATGAACGTGACTTGACGAGAATTCCCATGTGTCCTCGAGAGGACTTTGCTTTATATAAGAGAACTTTCTGGCTTGTCCTTTGCTATAAAAAGGATTGGGCCACCTTGTTGCACCTTTGTTACTATTGCTACTTGGTACTTCTTACGAATTATCCTACCACAAAACTATCTGTTACCGCTACTTTCAGTACTTGTAGAGAATACCTTGCTGAAAACCGCTTGTCATTTCCTTCTGCTCCTCGTTGGGTTCGACACTCTTACTTATCAAAAGGACTACGATTGATCCCGTATACTTGTGGGTCATCAGTTATCCCTACTCATTTTATCATGTAAGCATGGCATGACTCCGCCTTCACCATAAAAATATAAATCATGAGCACCCCGGCGTCAAACCAAGCAATTGGATCATACTTTTTAACGCGCTTTAGCATTTTCAACTCCACTCAATACATGAGTGTGAGCCATTGATATAGCACTATGGGTGGAATAGAATGCAGTGGTAGAGATCAATAAGGAAGTCAAAAAGCAAGAAAGGCTCGCATCAACTCGGCGGATCAACGGGCAATGGAGAGGCCCATCAATCGATATCAATGCAAGGAGTAGGGATTGCCATGCAACGGATGCACTAGAGCTATAAGTGTATGAAAGCTCAAACTGAAACTAAGTGGGTGTGCATCCAACTTGCTTGCTCATGAAGACCTCGGGCATTTGAGGAAGCCCATCATCGAAATATACAAGCCAAGTTCTATAATGAAAAAATCCCACTAGTATATGAAAGTGATAATTCAGAAGACTCTCTATATGAAGAACATGGTGCTACTCTGAAGCACAAGCGTGGTAAAAGGATAGTAACATTGCCCCTTGTCTCTTTTTCTCTTATTTTTTTTGTTGGGCTCTTTTTGGCCTCTCTTTTTTCGACCGAAGTCTCATCCCTACTTGTGGGAGAATCATAGACTGCGTCATCCTTTTCGCACAGGGACAATGCTCTAATAATGATGATCATCACACTTTTATTTACTTACAACTCGATAACTGAAACAATATGACTCTATATGAATGCCTCTGGCAGTGTACCAGGATGTGCAATGATCTAGCGTAACATGTATAACAATGATGAATAGTGGCTTTGCCACAAATATCATGTCAGCTCTATATGATCATGCAAAGCAATATGACAATGAACACACATGTCATGAAACAGAACGGTGGAAGTTGCATGGCAATATATCTCGGAATGGCTATGGAAATGCCATGATAGGTAGGTATGGTGGCTGTTTTGAGGAAGATATAAGGAGGCTTATGTGTGATAGAGCGTATCATACCACGGGGTTTGGATGCACCGGCGAAGTTTGCAACAACTCTCGAGGTGAGAAAGGGCAATGCACGGTACCGAAGAGGCTAGCAATATGCGGAAGGGTGGGAGTGCGTATAATCCATGGACTCACATTAGTCATAAAGAACTCATATACTTATTGTGAAAGTTTTATTAGCCCTCAAAGCAAAGTACTACTCGCATACCCCTAGGGAGGAGGTTGGTAGGAGTTAACCATCGCTCGCCCCTGATTCAAACAGCACAAAGGATTTCAATCAGACCTAAGAATGCTCGGACATCCCCGTCATGCCATGGCGGACACTTAGCTGAGTAGTTAATAACAAGCTTTAATACCGATATTTCTACTAACCAATGATTATGCACCAATACCCTTTCATATTACTACATCAATATAATTAAACCATGTGCTTCATATTTAGTGATCTACATGAAAGTTTTTACTATATCCCCCTTGAATACCTATCATTTTTAGACTAGTCTTATAACATGTGCATATTACCTCTTACTATTTAAAAGACTGTCAAAAAGATTTAAGTGAAGCATGAGAGTGAAATCATTTCAATAAAATATAACCACCGCCGTGCTCTAACAAATATAAGTGAAGCACACGAGCAACTACTTAGCTCAAAAGATATAAGTGAAGCACATAGAGTATTCTAACAAATCACGATAAATGTGTGTCCCTGTCAAAAGGTGTGTCCAGCAAAAAATGATTGTGGCAAACTAAAAAGCAAGCAAAATAAAACTATGGCACAAGATGCTCCAAGTAAAACTCATATCATGTGATGAATAAAAATATAGCTCCAAGTAACATACCGATGAATTATGGACGAAAGAGGGGATGCCATCCAGGGCATCCCCAAGCTTAGACGCGTGGGTCTTCCTTGAATATTACCTTGGGGTGCCTTGGGCATCCCCAAGCTTAGGGTCTTGCCGCTCCTTATTCCTTCATCCTCGTGATCTCACCCAAAACTTCAGCACACAAAACTCAACAGAAACCTCGTGAGATCTGTTAGTATAATAGACATACCATAAACTTTAGGTACTGTTATAAACTCATTCATAATTGTTATTGCATAATACCTACTGTATTCTAACTTCTCCATGACTTATACCCCCCGATATAATCCATAGCATCATTAAAACAAGCACACTTTGCAATAAAAACCGAATCTGTCTAAAACAGAACAGTCTGTAATGATCTGAATAAAACTCATACTTCTGCAACTCTAAAAATTCTGAAAAATTAGGAAAACGTGGGAAATTTGTATATCAATCATGTGTAAAAACATTTAGCTAATTAACACATCCAGTAATTTTTAGAAATTCCTGCACTGGAAGCAAAACTTTCTGTTTTTGCACAATCATTAAAGTAGCAATAATCAAATCAACTATCATCCAAATCATCCCAAAGGATTTACTTGGCACAAACAATAATTAAAACATAAAAACACAATCATTAAAGTAGCAATAATCATATCAACACTCAAGAACAGAAAGGAAAACAAAAATTTAAGATAAATATTGGGTTGCCTCCCAACAAGCGCTATTGTTTTACGCCCCTAGCTAGGCGTAATGCACTATTTCAAGTATTGTCATCTTTCGTTTCTATCGCCTCAATTATACATACACATTTCATAGGAGATTTATCATGCCTATTTCCAATAATCATACTCCTAGGAACAAAGTTGAGGAATTTGTTTTTAGTGATAGGTTCCTTTATAATATCAATAAAGTTGGGGTGCACGCTAATCATTTTAAGATCCTCGTTTTCCCTACTAGATGAGGCACGCTTATTTTTAGGAACATACATAAACTTAGAATTCTTATTAGGGGGAGTCCTCTCAAAAGTTTTAATGGAAGAAAAATCAGAACCCAAATTATGAATGATTTCTTCCAATTTATCAATTCTAGCGGGACTTTGTTCTGCTCTCTCATTAATCATTGGTTCTTTTTCCTCTAGCATCTTTAATGTAGTTCCTACATTTGAACCAAATTGAGTGACTTGATTGTGGACCTTCTTGTCTAAATTCTCAATATGTTCAATAGTGGGCATTTTATTCTCAATAGCTTCTAACCTTTGCATAACATGTTCCAAAGTCAATGCCGTTTTGTTAATAGTAATAGGTGGTGATCCTACTAAATTTCCCATAGCATTGAAAGCATCCATAGGGTGACTACTCAGAAAATTCCCTCCGGTAATAATATCAAGCACAAATCTATACCAAGTAGTGACACCCACATAGAAATTGCGAAGAAGAATGGTAGTGGATTGCTTACGAGTTGATCTATTTTGAGCATCACAAATCCTATACCAAGCATCTTTTAAGTTATCTCCTCCCCTTTGTTTAAAATTAAGCACTTCATTTTCAGGGGTACAAGTAACAAGTGACGAACTAGCCATAGTGGCAAAGCAAACAAGCAAACTAACAAAGATAAATATTTTTGTGTTTTTGATTTTTATCACGAGACTAATAAAAGCAAATAAACAAAATAAAAAGTAGAGCAAGTAAATGATAATTTGAGTGTAGGTACTTATAGAGATTTGATGATGTCTCCCCGGCAACGGTGCCAGAAATTCTTTCTGCTACTTGTGAGCTGCATTGGGATTTTCCCCGAATAGGAAGGGGGAAGCAAAACAGGACCTGCACACACAAGAGCAAATACTTGCACCCAACGCGGGCAAGAGGGTTGTTAATCCCCTTGAACTCGTTACTTGCAAGGATTAAATCTGGTAGTGGTAGATATATAAATTCAAAAGTAAAATAAAAGAAAGAAAACTGCAACAAGGTATTTTTGGTTTTAGTAATATGAAAAACTAGACCCGGGGGGCATAGCTTTCACTTGAGGCTTCGCTCTTGAAACATAGCATACGGTGGGTGAACAAATTACTGTTGGGCAATTGATAGAAAAGCGCATAGTTATGACATTATTCATGGCAATGATCATGTATATAGGCATCACGTCTGTGACAAGTAGACTGACTCCTGCCTGCATTTAGTACTATTACTCCACCAATCGACCGCTATCCAGCATGCATCTATGGTATTAAGTTCATGACAAACAGAGTAATGTTTTAAGCAAGATGACATGATGTAGACAAAATAAAATCAAGCAATATGATTAAACCCCATCATTTTACCCTTAATGGCAACAATACAAATAAGTGCCTCGCTACCACTTCTGTCACGAGGTGAGGACACCGCAAGATTGAACCCATCACAAAGCACCTCTCCCACAGAAGATAAATCAGTCTACTTGGCCAAATCAAACGGATAGATCGGAGAGAAATACAAAGCTATAACAATCATGCATAATAAATTCTGAAAAGGCTCAATTACATTCAATGAATAATCTGATCATAAACCCACAATTCATTGGATCCCAACAAACACACCGCAAAAGAAGATTATATCGGATAGAACTCCATGGAGATCATGGAGAACATTGTATTGAAGATCAAAGATAGAGAAGAAGCCATCTAGCTACTAGCTATGGACCCGTAGGTCTATGGTGAACTACTCACACATCATCAGAAGGTAGCAAGGTTGATATAGAAGCCCTTCGTGATCGATTCCCCCTCCGGCAGAGTACCGGAAAAGGCCTCCAGATGGGATCACGGAAGAACAGAGACTTGCGGCAATGAAAAAATTGTTTCAGGTGGCTCTTTGGGGGTTTTCCAAAATTTGTGAATTTATAGAAGCGGAATTAGGTCAGACGGATCCATGTGGGGCCCACAAGGCATCAGGGCATGCCTGCCCCCCAAGGGCGCTTCCTGTTGCCTTGCCGTCTCCTCGTTTGTTGTCCGGTCTCCTCCTGAAGCTTCTAGGTTCTTTTCTGTCCAGAAAAAATCGTCAAAAAGTTTTGTAGCATTTGGACTTAGTTTGGTATAGATTTCCTGGAAAACCAAAAACAAGCGGAAAACAGCAACTGGCACTAGGCACTAGGTTAATAGGTTAGTCCACCAAAATGATATAAATTTGTATAAAAAGTATCCAAGATTGATAATATAATAGCATGAAACAATAAAAAATTATAGATATGCTGGAGACGTAACAGTCCACGTGCAGGGGTGCAACCTCCAACAGCAGGCCAATCGACACCAGGAGGCATCTCTGTCCTGTGTGGGTAAAGAATGTACAGAGGATGTATCCCAGCGCTGACAGCGGGCAGCAACTGCGTCAGAGCATCGTAAAGACATGCACGAGTGGCGTACAACTCGACACAAAGAGCTCGGGCAGTGCGATCCAGAGCCTCAGTATACTAGATCAAGATCTGCGGGTCATAACAACGTCGTGAGTAAGGGGTATAGATACCAGCATAGTATCCACCATCATCTTCACCAAAGGCATACAGGATGTATCGAAACTCAGAATCATCCAAGTACGATGCTCTCCACGAAGATGTGCGATAGCAGCATAGGCAGCGTCATGGACTGCCATGTCAATAGTCACGCCGACACCATGAAAGGTGTGCAACACAGTGGTGGAGTTCGCCTGTTGATCGTAGATACGAACATCAGCATGGTACTACTTCCGGTTGAACTCGCGGAAGTCCTCGTAAACAGACTACTCGGGGTGCCAACGATACCCCATTTTGGTCAGGAGGTTGACCAGAATGACAGGGAATCTAGTCGCACTAACAACCATAGTCTGGCACATGAGCTGCGTTGCGGGACGCATCTGAAACAAAGGAGATTTCAAAGATGTCAAATGACAGTGATTGAATTATGCATCATGCATTCAAAGGAAGAACTTCAGGTAATTTAGACCTTTGGGTTGATGTGATCACGAGAACCTAGAGTTAGAGTTAGCAAATTTTTTAACCCGAAAAGAAGAGAAATCAGAATCCCAGAGTAAAGAAGCGGAATAAAAGATCCTAATCCCATCCCTTTGCGATGTGGGCCCGTAAGCCACACAACACTGTTAGTAGTTCGAAAAAAGTTTTTCAAGGACTAGACTCAACTTCGACCAAGGAGTTGGAAGGTGGGCTCCTATAGCCAGTCGGCTTTGATACCAGCTTGTGATGCCCTCGAACTCAATCGTGCACTAATTATAGACACATCATGCACGATCAAGATCAGAGACTCATGGGAAGATATCACAACACAACTCTAGACACAAATTTTAAACATAAATCTTTATATTACAAACCAGGGTCACGAGAACCCGAATACAACAGTCAACAAACAACATAGGTTTGAATACAGACGAAGTTAGACAAGTTTTCCTTAAGAAGGCTGAGCAAAAAAACGACAACTAGATCGAAAAGGTGCATGCGTCCTGCCTGGGGCCTCCGAACTACTCCTGGTCGTCGAGCTCCACGTATTAGCCAAGCTCGGGATCCTCTAACTCCTGTGCTCCATCATCTGATCGCAATAACTGGGTAGAAGAAAAGAGGTAGCAAAGCAACAATGAGTACTCATCCAAAGTACTCGCAAGACTTACATCAGATCTATACTAAGTATCCATCGGTATCAAAGGAATGGGGCTATATGTTTGGACTATACTGCAGAAATGCCAGAGTAGAGGGGAGGAGCCTATCCTGTCGAAGACTAGCATCTTGCAGCATCAGAAGAGAGTAGCGTATAATAACATATAGTACCATGTATATATCAGCAATGCCCTGAGATCCTTCCTCGACTACCCTGCAAGAAAGCGATCCTGGAACAGAATAACAGTTAGGTATTATGTGAGTATCCGGTTCTAGTTCTAGTAGATCAGGATACAACTCCGAGCGTCCTGTTACCATGGACACAACTATTCGAATAGATATACTTCCCTGCAAGGGTGGATCAAGTTACCCAACACGCTCAATTACCCCTGTCCAGACACACTTTTCTGGGTAATGCCCGGCATCAGGATGATCGACACGCCGTAGACCTACCTAGACTCCATAGAGAGGTCAGCACACCAGTCTACATCCTAAGCGCGAAGGGGTCATGGGCCGATCGCCCTAAGCACTCCTGCGCATTGCGAACGCGACCGGGACCAAGCGCGCCTCCTGTATAGACAAGCAGGCATAACCAGCTCACCCGGGCGCGCGCCGCTCAATTGTGATGTCTGACAGAGCTTTCGGAAGGAATGTACGATGCCGAGGGTCCATAAACCATTATCCCGCGTGGTGGCTAGTAAGACAAGGCTAGCGGACCTCTCAGATCCAATACCCAAATTTGTTAGTGTATTATTAGTAGCTCGTGGACACGAACAGGGCTCCTGTCGCACTGACTTGGTAACTCGCGGACCACGACCAGGGACCAGGACCACTTCTCACCTAGGTGGTCTCCACCTGCCCTGTCGTTTCGCCACAGAACATGTTTTCGTGTCAGCTGTCCGGACAGGTCCCTAGCTACCACCACATCCTGGGTGGTACCGCTAAATAGCTAGCCACCACAGGAATCTCTCGCGGGTGCTCTCCGAGCCGACCCGACTTTAACATTGGGGGTTGTCATGACTCAGGTCCATACCATCAAGGTGAAACCTTAGGAATCACCCTCGATAGGTTCACACTTGATATAGTGCACGACAGAGACATCATCGAGAGTGAAATATGAGGAATCACCCTCAGTAAGATCACCCTAGGTGTGCTGCATTGCAGAGTCATCATTCTGAGTGAACTACGAGGAATCACCCTCAGTAAGTTCACACTTAGTGCGGCTCTGCATAGTCGCACAATTGCAGGGCCTAAAGGGGTGTTCAGGTCTCTGTACAACGATCAATCATCTCTAATAATCTAGATAGTACGGCACGGCAACACAGACAAGGGTGTAGGGCCACTGATGGGACACTAATATACCTATACTAAGCATATATGATAGCATGTACAGTATCAACAACAGGTTACAAAAACAGGCTATGCATCAGAATAGGAGCTACCGGGATAACTGATACGTCTCCGTCATATCTATAATTTTTGATTGTTTCATGCCAATATTCTACAACTTTCACATATTTTTGGCAGTATTTTATATTATTTTGGGGACTAACATATTGATCCAGTGCCCAGTGTCAGTTCCTGTTTTCTGCTTGTTTTTTGTTTCACAGAAAATCCATATCAAACGAAGTCCAAATGCAATAAAATTTTACGGAGAATTATTTTGGAATACATGTGATTTTTGGGAGGTGGAATCAATGCAAGGCTGTGCTCGTGGGCCCCATGAGGCACCAGGGCGCGCCAGGGGGGGCCCGGCGCTCCGTGGTGCCTCGTGAGGCCCTCGAAGGTTGGTTGGTGCTCTTCTTCGGGAACAAGGAAGCTAATGTCTGAAAACAAATCGTGTTAAAATTTCAGCCCAATCGGAGTTACGGATCTCTGGGAATTTTAGAAACGGTGAAGGGCCAGAAAACAGGAAGGCGAAACAGAAGAGAACAGAGAGAGAGATCCAATCTAGGAGGGGCTCCTGCCCCTCCGCCGCCATGGAGACCATAGACCAGAGGGGAAACTCTCCTCCCATCTAGGGGGAGGCCAAGGAAGAAGAAGAAGGAGGGGGGCTCTACATCAACAACCTCGCTACCGTCAACACCAACTTTCTCCCCCTCTATGGAGCGGTGTAACACCTCCTCTCCCCTCTGTAATCTCTACTTAAACATGGTACTCAACGCTATATATTATTATCCAATGATATGTGGCTATCCTATGATGTTTGAGTAGATTCGTTTTGTCCTATGGGTTGATTGATGATCGTGATTGGTTTGAGTTGTATGTTTTATTTTGGTGCTGTCCTATGGTGCCCTCCTTGTCGCGCAAGCATGAGGGATTCCCGCTGTAGGGTGTTGCAATACGTTCATGATTCTCTTATAGTTGGTCGCGTGAGTGACTGAAACACATACCCGAGTATGGGGGTTGTTGCGTATGGGAGTAAAGAGGACTTGATACTTAATGCTATGGTTGGGTTTTACCTCTATGATCTTTGGTAGTTGCAGATGCTTGCTAGAGTTCCAATCATAAGTGCATATGATCCAAGTACGAAAAGTATGTTAGCTCATGCCTCTCCCTCATATAAAATTGCAACGATGATTACCGGTCTAGTTATCGATTGCCTAGGGACAAATAACTTTCTTGTGTTACAAAAAACTTTCTACTAAACAACTAACTTTTATTATCTTGCAATTTACTCGTAGTTTTATTATCTCGCAATTACTTCTAGTTTTATTCTTGCAAACTATTCTACGACACCTACAAAGTACTTCTAGGTAAAGGGAACGTTAAGTGCGCGTAGAGTTGTATCGGTGGTCGATAGAACTTGAAGGGAATATTGATTCTACCTTTAGCTCCTCGTTGGGTTCGACACTCTTATTTATCGAAAAAGCTACAATTGATCCCCTATACTTGTGGGTTATCGAGACCTTTTTCTGGCGCCGTTGCTGGGGAGCAATAGCGTGGGGTTGATATTCTCGTGTGTGCTTGTTTGCTTTATCGCTAAGTAGTTTTTATTTTGTGATCTTGTTTTCTATCTTTAGTTATGGGTAGAAAACGCAAAATACCAAAAAAATTAGTTGTACCTGCTAAACCAATGGTTGTAGAACCACCCAAAATCTATTATACTGCTGAAGCTTTCTACTTGGATCATCTTCGATCCCTATGTGCTCGTGCTAAAAACCCCACTAGCTTAGTTGAGGGAAAATCATTAAATGAGCATGCTTTTTTTGTGCGACACCGCTTATCTCAAAAAGGGAAACTTTTACATCATCATATTAATACTATGCATTGCTATGCTTGGAATTTATGCGAAATACATGATTTTACTTGTTGTTCTGAAAACCCTAAGAAACACCTTCCCTATCAATGTGAGTTTAGTAATAATGGAGTTTTATCTTCTTATGCCAAAGGTGATTATAGTTACTATGATATTGAACAAATTGAAGAATTTGTTGCTTTTAAGGGTGCATATGAAATTGCTTCTTTGATTGAAAAGTGTGATGCTACTCTTTACAAATCTGAAAATTTTGCCATACTTAAATATTGCTATGAAAACTATGCTTCTAATGCTTTTGTTAAAGAATATATTGAGGATGGCTCCGCTGTCCAAGAAGAGACTAATATTTTGCAGGAATCTATGGAAGAAGAAATTGCTGAAACTGTGAGCTCATTAGATGAAAAAGATGACGAGGAGAGCGAAGAACAAAAGGAGGAAGAGCGGATTGGCTACCCGTACCCACCTTCTAATGAGAGTAACTCCTCAACTCATACATTGTTTAATTTCCCTTCGTACTTACCGAAGGATGAATGCTATGATGATTGCTATGATCCCTTTGATTCGTTTGAAATATCCCTTTTTGATGAAATTGATGCTTGCTATGATTGTGGCCATGATGCCAATATGAATTATGCTTATGGAGATGAACTTGCTATAGTTCCTTATGTTAAACATGAAATTGTTGCTATTGCACCCATACATGATAGTCCTATTATCTTTTTGAATTATGCAAACTACACTATATCGGAGAAGTTTGTGCTTATTAAGGATTACATTGATGGGTTGCCTTTTACTATTACACATGATGATTTTGATGAATATAATATGCATGTGCTTGCTTCTCCTAGTTGCAATTATTATGAGAGAGGAACTACATCTCCGCCTCTCTATGTTTCCAATACGATAAAATTGTAAGAAACTGTTTATACCATGCATTGGCCTTTACTTGATGTGCATGAATTCTTCTTTTATGGCATGCCGATGCATAGGAAGAGAGTTAGACTTCGTCATTGCATGATATATATTACTTTGTGCTCACTACTAAATCATAAATCATTGTTAATTAAAATTGGCTTTGATATACCTTGGGATCCGGGTGGATCGATTACTTGAGCACTTTATGCCTAGCTTAATGGCTTTAAAGAAAGCGCTGCCAGGGAGACAACCCGGAAGTTTTAGAGAGTCATTTATTTCTGTTGAGTGCTTTTATAAAGTTTAAAAACAAAAAAAAATATAGAGGGGAACCTAAAACTTTTCAAAAAGAAAAGTGAAAGTGAGAAAGACAAGCACCGTGGAAGTGGGGGACGTCCTTGAACTTTGTTCATGCCCATGGAAACTTTGTGAATCTTGATTACAGAAACTTTTCAACAAAAATAATTATCCCCTTGTACAAATCCATTGTATTATAAAAATAATGTGCCAAGATTTACCGTTAGGATGTTTAAATTGCTTGTTTGGTATGTGTGGTGCAAAAACAGAAACTTTTGCTGTAGTGCGTGAATTTACATTTTTTACTGGAACGTGCAAAAATTCTGAAATTTTTACACAGTACTGCTATGCAAACTTTTTATTTTTTCCTAATTTTTCAGAATTTTTAGAGTTACAGAAGTATGGTCAATGTTCAGATTGCTACAGACTGTTCTGTTTTTGATGCATTGTTTTGCTTGTTTTGATGAAACTATGGATTGTATCGGATGGTATAAGCCATGGAGAAGTTAGAATACAGTAGGTATAATGCAAAAATAAAATATGAATGGGTTTGTAATAGTACTTAAAGTAGTGATTTGCTTTATTATACTAACGGATCTCACGAAGGTTTTGTTAAGTTTTATCTGGATGAAGTGTTTGAAGATCGAGGAGGTATTGATATGAGAAGAATGAGGAGAGGCAAGAGCTCAAGCTTGGGGATGCCCAAGGCACCCCAAGTAAATATTCAAGGAGACTCAAGCATCTAAGCTTGGGGATGCCCCGGAAGGCATCCTATCTTTATTCAACAATTATCGGTATGTCTCGGTTTTTGTTTTGTTCACATGATATGCGTAAATTCTTGGAGCGTCTTTTGAGTTTATTTTTCCCTTTTCTTTTATGCACCATTCTGGTATGAGATAGTACTTGGTTGATTTATAGAATGCTCTTTGCACTTCACTTATATCTTTTGAGTATGGCTTTATAGAATGCTTCATGTGCTTCACTTATATCATTTGAAGTTTGGATGCCTGTTTCTCTTCATATAGAAAACCGTTATTTGTAGAATGCTCTTTTGCTTCACTTATATTTATTAGAGCATGGTCTTTTGTAGAACGAATTAAACTCTCTTGCTTCACTTATATCTATTTAGAGAGTCAACATGAATTGGTCATTCACATGGTTAGTCATAAAATCCTACATAAAACTTGCAGATCACTGAATATGATATGTTTGATTCCTTGCAATAGTTTTGCGATATAGAGATGGCAATATGTGGGATGTACTAGTGAATGATTGTGGTTTAGTAAGAATATTGGTGTTAAGGTTTGTGATTCCCGAAGCATGCACGTATAGTCTCTCGTTATGCTAAAAAGTTGGAGCATGATTTATTATTGATTGTCTTCCTTTGCGTGGAGGTCGGGGGCGCGCGATGGTTAACTCCTACCAACCTCCCCCCTAGGGCATGCGTAGTAGTACTTTGCTTCGAGGGCTAATAAACTTTCGCAATAAGTATGTGAGTTCTTTATGACTAATGTGAGTCCATGGGTTATACGCACTCTCACCCTTCCGCAATTTGCTAGCCTCTTCGGTACCGTGCATTGCCCTTTCTCACCTCGAGAGTCGGTGCAAACTTCGCCGGTGCATCCAAACCCCATGATATGATACGCTCTATCACACATAAGCCTCCTTATATCTTCCTCAAAACAGCCACCATACCTACCTATTATGGCATTTCCATAGCCATTCCGAGATATATTGCCATGCAACTTCCATCATCATCATATACATGACTTGAGCATTCATTGTCATATTGCTTTGCATGATCGTAAGATAGCTAGCATGATATTTTCATGGCTTGTCCGTTTTTTGATATCCTTGCTACGCTAGATCATTGCACATCCTGGTACACTGCCAGAGGCATTCATATAGAGTCATCTTGTATAGTTTTTTTTATCGAGTTGTAATTTTTTGAGTTGTAAGTAAATAGAAGTGTGATGATCATTATTATTCATTATTAGAGCATTGTCCCAGTGAGGAAAGGATGATGGAGACTATGATTCCCCCACAAGTCGGGACGAGACTTCGGACAAAATATTAAAAAAAAGAAAAAGAGAAAAAGTGAGGCCAAAAAGAGCCCAAGAGAAAAAAAAGAAAAAAAGAAAAAAATAAAAAAGAGAGAAAAAGAGAGAAGGGGCAATGTTACTATCCTTTCCACACTTGTGCTTCAAAGTAGCACCATGTTTTTTTCATGTAGAGAGTCTCCTATGTTGTTACTTTCATATACTAGTGGTAATTTTTTCATTATAGAACTTGGCTTGTATATTCCGATGGTGGGCTTCCTCAAATGCCCGAGGTTTTCATGAGCAAGCAAGTTGGATGCACACCCACTTAGTTTTCATGTTGAGCTTTCATACACTTATAGCTCTTAGTGCATCCGTTGCATGGCAATCCCTACTCCTCGCATTGACATCAATTGATGGGCATCTCCATAGCCTGTTGATTAGCCGCGTCGATGTGAAACTTTCTTCCTTTTTTGTCTTCTCCATATTAACCCCTATCATCATACTCTATTCCACCTATAGTGCTATGTTCATGGCTTGCGCTCATGTATTGCGTGGGGGTTGAAAAAGCTGAAGCGCGTTAAAAAGTATGAACCAATTGCTTGGCTGACACCGGGGTAGTACATGATAAATACTTTGTGTTAAGAAGATGAAGCATGACAAGGCTATATGATTTTGTAGGGATAACGTTCTTTAGCATTGATATTTTGAAAGACATGATTGTTTGTTGGGATGCCTGAGTATTGATGTCTTTATCTCAAATTATAGACTATTTCTTTGAATCACTCGTGTCTTACTATTCAGGCCACGACTATATTATATGATCAAGATTATGCTAGGTGGCATTCCACATCAAAAATTATCTTTTTTATAATTTACCGACTCGAGGACGAGCAGGAATTAAGCTTGGGGATGCTGATACGTCTCCGTCGTATCTATAATTTATGATTGTTTCATGCCAATATTCTACAACTTTCACATATTTTTGGCAACATTTTATATTATTTTGAGGACTAACATATTGATCCAGGGCCCAGTGCCAATTCCTGTTTTCTGCTTGTTTTTTGTTTCACAGAAAATCCATATCAAACAAAATCCAAATGTAATAAAATTTTACGGAGAATTGTTTTGGAATATATGTGATTTTTGGGAGGTGGAATCAACGCAAGGCGGTGCTCGTGGGCCCCACGAGGCACCAGGGCGCGCCAAGGGGGCCCGGCGCGCCGTGGTGCCTCGTGAGGCCCTTGAAGGTCGGTTGGTGCTCTTCTTCGGGCACAAGGAAGCTAATATCTGGAAAAAAATCGTGTTAAAATTTCAGTCCAATCGGAGTTACGGATCTCTAGGAATTTAAGAAACGGTGAAGGGCCAGAAAACAGGAACGCGAAACAGAAGAGAACAGAGAGAAAGAGAGATCCAATCTAGGAGGGGCTCCTGCCCCTCCGCCGCTATGGAGACCATAGACTAGAGGGGAAACTCTCCTCCCATCTAGGGGGAGGCCAAGGAAGAAGAAGAAGGAGGGGGGCTCTCTCCCCCTCTCTCCCGGTGGCGCCGGAACGCCGCCGGGGCAAGGATCGTGGCGGCGATCTACATCAACAACCTCGCTACCGTCAACACCAACTTTCTCCCCCTCTATGCAGCGGTGTAACACCTCTTCTCCTCGCTGTAATCTCTACTTAAACATGGTACTCAACGCTATATATTATTATCCAATGATATGTGGCTATCCTATGATGTTTGAGTAGATTCATTTTGTCCTATGGGTTGATTGATGATCGTGATTGGTTTGAGTTGTATGTTTTATTTTGGTGCTGTCCTATGGTGCCCTTCGTGTCGCGCAAGCGTGAGGGATTCCCGCTGTAGGGTGTTGCAATACGTTCATGATTCTCTTATAGTGGGTGGCGTGAGTGACTAAAACACATACCCGAGTAAGGGGGTTGTTGCGTATGGGAGTAAAGAGGACTTGATACTTAATGCTATGGTTGGGTTTTACCTTAATGATCTTTGGTAGTTGCGGATGCTTGCTAGAGTTCCAATCATAAGTGCATATGATCCAAGTACGAAAAGTATGTTAGCTCATGCCTCTCCCTCATATAAAATTGCAACGATGATTACCGGTCTAGTTATCGATTGCCTAGGGACAAATAACTTTCTTGTGTTACAAAAAACTTTCTACTAAACAACTAACTTTTATTATCTTGCAATTTAATCGTAGTTTTATTATCTCGCAATTACTTCTAGTTTTATTCTTGCAAACTATCCTACTACACCTACAAACTACTTCTAGGTAAAGCGAACGTTAAGTGCGCGTAGAGTTGTATCGGTGGTCGATAGAACTTGAAGGGAATATTGATTCTACCTTTAGCTCCTCGTTGGGTTCGACACTCTTATTTATCAAAAAAGCCACAATTGATCCCCTATACTTGTGGGTTATCAATAACACCAGTAGCAAAATCTAATGCAAGAATAAGAGAGAAGGAATGGGCGATACCAGAATGATCAAGGGGTTTTTCCTTGCCTGGAAGCTCTGCTGAGAGGGTCTGATCGTCTGGAGCATAGTTGAACTCGGTGGTCTCAGCAGTCTCGGGGTCTACCGGAGAGAAGGAGGGGGAAGAAACAATAAATATAAAACATACAAATGCAACACAATGCATGACATGGCAAAATGTTATGCTAGGGGTGCTCTAATGCATTACTGAGTATTTTAGACGGAGTGGGAAAATATTCGGGAGTTCCATGTTTGATTTGTTAGAGGGGTGTGGCAGGTATGTGGATGGCATATTCGGATTCGTTATATTTTTCTGATCATTTTTATGTATAAATTATTTTCTTCCAAGTTACGGTTTATTTTCTATTAATTTTCAAAGTTTAAATGATTTTTTGGATTTTTTGAATTATTTAATTCAAATTACTAAATAGCTAAATTGTTAGGGGTACACAGATGTGTACCCAGCAATGCAACAGAAAGGTTGACTGGTGGTGCAAGTTGACTGGGTCAACTACTCAGCCAGCCACCCAGTCAGCAGAGGCTGACTAGTGGGCCCAGGTCAACTGCCCAGTAGCAGTTGACCAGTCCACGCTGACTGGTCAACTGGGCCCAGTGGGACCCAGCTCCCAGCCTCTGCTAATTCTAACAGAGTTTTAATTAATTTAATTAACCATTTTAGGCAGTGGGCCCGACCTGTCAGTGACCGCTTGATTATCAGTTTTATCTAAATTAATTTAACATCTACAGTAGCAGGCCCCACAAGTCAGTGAGCGTTTAGGGGGCTAATTAAGTGGCTAATGACCTGAGCCCACACGTGACTGGCCTAGGGGTGGTTTAAACGCGGCGGTGAGCGTCGGAATTCGCTGTCCATCGACCAAAAGAGCGGCGGAAGGGCGCGCTCGAACGGGGGCGGCATCGCGCGTCGATATGTGGTGTTGGTTCATGTAGAGGAGGTCTACAGCGACGACGGCGTCGACCGCGGCGGACGCCAGAGTTCGGTCGAGCACGGGATCAATGTTGCAGAGAGCAAATCGTCCGGCACTTGGCATCTACGGCATCTACACGAGCTATCTAAGCTAATGGACGCACACATAGGACCAATGGTCCATCGGAGCATCGCCGGAGATGACCTCGAGCAGCGGAGCGCTTCTGTCGATGCTGGATCGGGTGCTAGAGCTCGAAATCAAGCACGTGGAGTGAGAGGAAAGGGAGAGGGGCTAACCACGAGCCTGTAGTTGTGCAAAGCGGGCTCGGGGGAGGCTTGGAGAAGACGAAATAGCGGCGGCGATCTCCGGTGCCTGAGGAAGAAGACGATGAGGAAGCGGTTGATGAAGGGGCTCGGGACTCCAACGAGTGGCACCAGGCCATGTGGTGGAGCAAGACGGAGCTTCTTGACACGGCGGCGAGTCGTGAGGAGTACAATGGCTATGCGGGCAAGCAACGGACGGCGACAACAGGGGCAGCCATGGCAGAGGAGGATGGAGTAGCGCGAGGAGAGGGGGGGATAAGGCCTAGCACGTCTCCAGAGGAGTCACGGTGGCGTTTTTATCCACCTGCGCGTGCCTATAGCGATGCGCAGCCAGTCATGGCGCGGAGGCAATGGCGACCGCACGTGCGCATGCTGACACGGGGAGGAGAGAGGTAGGGGACGAGGTGAGGTGGGCTGGGCCAGGCGCTGTAGCTGGTAGGCCTTAGTGCACAGTAATCTTTTATCATTTATCATTTTTCCTTTTCTGTTTTCTTATTTCTTTCCTACTTTGCATTATTTTGAGCAACCAAATGAATTTTTTTTGATATGAAATTTGGCACATAATTACTTTGCAATATTTTGGACTGTCACAAAAAGTTTGGGGCCAATTTGAATTCTCTAGAATTCAGGGTGCAATTAAATGAGCTAAATGGGGTTGTTTGGTCCTGTTTTAATGGCCAGGGGCAATTTGGAAATTTTGGTGATGTTGTTTTCCTGAACAATATTAACTATGGAATATTTCAAAATTATGAACTATTTAGTTTTCAGATTTGATCAACTTTTATTTTCACTTGAAATTTGAAATCCATTTTGAATTGGAATTTGAAATGAGATATGAAGTCAATGATGATCCAGCATTGCAAATCAAAATGACTTGGCATAATTAGAGGGGGTTTACTGTAGCTTATTACAAGGGGGTGTTACAAACTAATTCCACGAGGCCTTCCCCTAGGCACAAACATGGTGACGTGTCATGTAGTGGACGTTCACGTAACAACACTAGAGGAAGAACAACACAACATAATATCAAAACATTGAACTGTGATCAACTTCACATGATTACTAATAACAAGACTTCTCCCATGTCCTCAAGAACAAACAGAACTAATCACAACTCATCATATTGTTCATGATCAGTGGGTATAAATATATGATTAATAATCAGAACATAATGATCTTCCACCAATTAAACCAACACGCATCAACTACAAGATGTAATCAACACGACTAGCACCCCAGGTACCAATCTGAGGTTTAATACAAAGATTGAACACAAGAGATGAACTAGGGTTTGGAGATGAGATGGTGCTGATGAAGATGTTGATGAAGATGATGATTCCCACGATGAGAGGAGCGTTGGTGATGATGAAAGCTTCGATTTCCCCCTCCCGGAGGAAAGTATCCCCGGCGGAATCGCTCCGCCGAAGAGCAAAAGTGCTCCAGCCCTGATTCTGCCTCGAGATAGCGGTGGAAAGTTCCGAAACTCTTCTCTTTATTTTTTCTAGTTCAAATGACAATATATGGCAGGACGTCGGGAGGGGACCCACCAGGGCCTCACAAGCATGGGTGGCGTAGCGAGGGGGGTGGCCGCGCCACCCGCCCTCGTGGGCGGCTGGTGGTCCCCCTCTGGTATATTTTTCCTCCAGTATTTATTATATATTCTAAAATAATTCTCCAAAAATTCTTGCTTCATTTTGAGCTCCGGAGAATTGCTATCTCTGCTGTAGCTTTTTTAGATCAGAATTCCTGCTGCCGGTAATCCCCCTCTCTTGATGTAACTTACATTTTAAGAGAGAAAAGGCATTAGAATTGCATCATAATATGAAATATAACATTAAAAAAATATAAATAACAGTAAAAAATAATGATACAAAATGGACGTATCAGCTCCCCCAATCTTAGACTCCGTTTGTCCCCAAGCGAATACCGAGCTCGGTAAACATGACCGCAGATTTATAGAGAGAGGTGTCGATAAATGAATAAATTGGACATGGTAGCATCATATTTATAAGCATCATTACATATCATGAACAACAACTTTTATTCATAACACTTCTCATGATCAAGTAACAATCTATTCACATGTTAAGGTATAAACAATAAACTCTCTTGAAACCTATCAAACTATGTTTTCAATCATCAAACAATTGCAATTCATCTTATTTTCCTGAAGAGTCTATATAAGAGCTTTTGTTTAGCAAACTTCACATACTCAACTATCATATAGTCTTCCAATGATTGCTGGCACTCAAATCATATTTTTAGAACAAACCATTTCAATCAGACACAAAGGAAGATGGTGGTTTAATGTTTCACCTCCCATCTTATTTACCTTAGGGATAATTGTCAACAATAATAACTTATGATCATATATATTCAACTGGATATATGTGCCTGGATCTTTCCTCACCACATGATGTTTGGCAAGTGGAGAATAATGAGCTTGGAATAAAGAAATATTTGACTCAACATAAAAGTTAAACTTTAACAGAAAAAAGTAAAAGATAGGCCCTTCACAGAGGGAAGCAGAGATTGTCATGTGCTTTTGAATTTGGATGTCTAAACTCTTAATGAAAAGGAACATCACTTTAATATTGCCCCTTACGATAGTGGCCTTTATTGAGCAGTCCGTCGCTTTTATTACTCCACCATCACAAATTCGTACAAAGCTTATTTCCCTTCCAGTAAAAAATCATACATATTTAAAGCAATTTTTATTGCATGCACCGATGACAACTTACTTGAAGGATCTTGCTCAATCCATAGGTAGTTATGGTGGACTCTCAGAGAAGAAACTGGGTTTAAGGGTTTTTGGATGCACAAGTAGTATCTCTACTTAGTACGGAAGTTTTTGGCTAGCCAATATTATAAACAAACACCACGTGTTGGAGGATCCATGACAATATAACTTCTATGCAAATATACATAAACATAACTCATTACATTGCCTTCCTTGTCAAACATCAACTATTTGATCAAGTGTAAAAATATTTAATGAGATTTCACAATCACAAAAGATGTCCAAGATAGTATATTTGCATGTGAAATCTCTCTTCCTTGTACTAGTCTTTCATGAATTGTTCAAATGATCAATACTATATTTGTTAAATTCCAATTGATTTTACTTCCTACACCCCTTGTGAAGTCACTACTTCTCATGAGATAAACGTATGAAATTTATTTTCCAATGATGAGGTGCATAATGACAAAAAGCAAAAGATACCCATACTAATCTTTATTATAAAAACTCTCACAAACGGATACATTGATAACTCACGGGGACGAAAACACACACTGCAAACTATTGCAGACTAAAACTTTTCTAAATCACGATATGACTAAGGATCGAACTGAGATAGATAATGATGATAAAAGTGATGGTGATACGATACCGGGGCACCTCCCCAAGCTTGGAACAAGCCAAGGGTGGTGCCCATACCCGAGTACTCAAGTTTCCTTCTTTGGTGATAGAGGTGGCGAAGGAGCAGACTTGACACCTTTCTTCCAGGGCAGAGGTTCTCCATCCAGAAAAGAAGAGGTGGTCTCCGGCATCCTGAAATCTGTAGCTAAACACATCCTTTTAATCCTAGTTTCATACTCACAGTTTTGATTCTGCAGGTCATAAATCTGAGCCTGGAGATTTTCAATTCTGATGTGGAGGCGATCAATTGCTTCCCATGTCTTGGAGCTCTCCCACTTCTTCTCATGGAGGAACTCCGTGATCATGGTGTGATTTGCATCGAGTCCACGCTCCACCATCCCCTTGCACTTTAAGAGTTCCTGCTCCACGTCCTGAAGCCTGTCCTTCTCATCTTCCTCCTTCTTGGGCCCTTCGACATCCTTGATCTGCAGCACCCCATCCCTTAACTCAAAGGTTTTGGGGTGCATCATAACTCTAGGGATATAGGGGTTGATGACCTTCTCAAAGAACTGATCCGTGGAAGAGCTTGACGGTGACATAGCGATCTAGGTCTCAAAAAACCCTGGCAGAAGACACCTCAAAACGAAATCAAGAGGAAAACTTGCGATACGGAGGTCAGAACATCTCGGGGATTTTATAGGAATTTTAATCATGTGAAACAAGCATACGGGAGGAAAACGTAGTCGGCCGCGCCCCTACCCTTATGGGGCCCTTAGGCACCGACTCGGCTATTTATTTCATTCTAAAATTCTTATTTATTCCAAAACTGATAAAAATATTTTTATGAAATTTTTAGAGTCGGTTTACTTACCGTATCACATACCTATTCCCTTTTCAGGATTCTGGAGCCTTTCGGAAGTTTTCTTCTATGTATTCTTCTGGGGTAATTACTTGAATAACGTCTGAATCAATGTTAATGGGATTACCTGCAATATAATGTTTAAGTCTTTGCCCATTAACCACCTCCAGTTTGTCTCCTTCGGCGTTATTTATCTTGATAGCTCCAGAACGGCAAACTTTCTCGATGACATATGGGCCTTCCCATTTGGAGAGAAGTTTCCCTGCAAAATGTCTGAAATGAGACCAATACAAAAGAACTTTATCACCAATATTAAATTATCATTTTTGAATTCTTTTATCATGCCATCTTTTAACTTTTTCTTCAAATAACTTAGCACTTTCATAAGCTTCAGTTCTCCATTCATCTAGAGAACTCATATCAAATAACCTCTTTTCTCCAGCAAGTTTACAATCATAATTAAGTTTTTTAATTACCCGGTAAGCTTTATGTTCTAACTCAAGAGGTAAATGACAAGCTTTTTCATAAACCATTTTATACGGGGACATACCCGTAGGATTTTTATAAGCAGTTCTATATGCCCAGAGTGCATCATCTAGTTTCTTAGACCAATTCTTTCTAGATTTATTAACAGTATTTTGCAAGATCAATTTTATTTTCCTATTAGTTAATTCAACTTGCCCACTTGACTGAGGATGATAAGGTGATTCTACTCTATGGAGATAGAATGTGAACAACCATCAGTCATTAAATATCTAGGGACTCCAAACCTCAGGAAGATAATCAATTTAAGCATTTTAATAGAAGTCTTATGATCAGCACTTTTAGTTGGAATAGCTTCTACCCATTTAGTGACATAATCAACAGCAACTAGAATATGAGTATAACCATGTGAGGAAGGAAAAGGTCCCATGTAATCAAAATCCCAAACATCAAATGGTTCAATAGCAAGTGAATAATTCATAGGCATTTCCTGGCGTCTACCAACATTTCCAACTCTTTGACATTCATCACAAGAAAGGATAAACTTACGTGCATCTTTGAAAAGAGTAGGCCAATAAAAACCAGATTGCAATACCTTGTGTGTAGTTCTGTCTCCAGCATTGTGTCCTCCATATGGAATGGAGTGATACTTCCTCAAGATTTGTTCCTGTTCATTCTCAGGTATACAGCGTCTAATAATACCATCTACTCATTTTTTATAAAGAGGTGGGTCATCCCAAAAGTAATGTCTTAAATCAAAAAAGAATTTTTTTATTTTGTTGGTATGTGTAGTTAGGTGGTATATATTTAGCAACAATGTAATTAACATAATCAACATACCAAGGATTATCACGAGAAGAAGTACTAAAAACAGCAAATTTCTCATCAGGAAAACTATCATTAACAGGAATTGGGTCATCAAGAATATTTTTCATCCTAGATAAATTATCTGATTCTTTGCTCCTTTTTTGTCAACAATATGCAGATCAAACTCTTGTAATAAAAGAGCCCACCTAATTAGTCTAGGCTTAGCATCTTTCTTATCCATAAGATATTTAATAGCAGCATGATCAGTGTGAACAGTTACTTTAGAATCAACAATATAAGGTCTAAACTTATCACATGCAAAAACAACTGCTAAAAAGTATTTCTCAGTCATAGCATAATTTTTCTGAGCTCTGTCCAAAGTCGTACTTGCATAATGAATAACATTTAATTTCTTATCAACTCTTTGGCCAAGGACGGCTCCTACAGCATAATCACTAGCATCACACATAATCTCAAAGGGTAAGTTCCAATCAGGTGGTTGAACAATAGGAGCAGTAATCAATGCTTTCTTAAGAATTTCAAAGGCTTCTACGCAGTCATCATCAAAAACAAACAGAACATCTTTTTGTAAGAGATTAGTAAGAGGCCTAGAAATTTTAGAAAAGTTCTTAATGAACCTTCTATAAAAACCAGCATGACAAAAAAAACTTCTTATACCTTTGATATCTTTAGGACATGGCATTTTCTCAATGGCATCCACTTTAGCTTTATCTACCTCAATGACCCTTTCGGAAATTTTATGACCGAGGACGATACCTTCGTTTACCATGAAGTGGCACTTCTCCCAATTTAAGACATGACTAGTTTCCTCACATCTCTGCAAACCTTTGTCAAGATTGTTCAAGTAGTCATCAAAAGAAGTCCCATAGATGGAGCAATCGTCCATGAAAACTTCCTCAATTTTCTCAAAAAAATCAGAAAATATGGCAGTCATACGTCTTTGAAAGGTAGCAGGTGCATTACATAAACCAAATGGCATTCATCTATAAGCAAATGTTCCAAAAGGGCAAGTAAAAGTTGTCTTCTCCTAATCCTCAGGAGAAACATGTATTTGTAGAAAAAACAGAATAACCATCTAGGAAGTAAAAATGTGTATGCTTAGATAACCTTTCTAACATTTGATCAATAAAATGTAGATGATAATGATCTTTTCTAGTAGCCCTATTTAACTTTCTAAAATCAATAATCATCCTATAACCTGTTACAAGTCTTTACGGGATAAGTTCATTTTTATCATTAGGAACAACAGTAATGCCTTCATTCTTAGGGACACAACGAACAGGACTTACCCATCTACTATCAGCTATAGGATAAATTATACCTACCTCCAGAAGTTTTACTATTTTATTTCTTACCACTTCCTTCATCTTTGGATTTAAGCGGCGTTGATGATCAACAACAGGTTTAGCATCTGGCTTCATATGTATTTTGTGTTGACAAATACTTGGGCTAATGCCCTTAAGATCATCCAGACTATATCCAATTGCAGCACGATGTTTCCTTAGAGTTTTCAACAGTCTCTTTTCGTCATGCGCTAAAAGGTTAGAATTGATAATAACAGGATATATTTTCTTTTCATCAAGATAAGCATATTTCAGAGTATCAGGGAGTTTCTTTAATTCAAACACAGGGTCACCCTTAGGTGATGGAGGATCTCCCAAAATTTCAACAGGAAAATTATGCTTAAGAATAGGTTCTTGCCTAAAGAATATTTCATCTACTTCATTTCTTTCATTCATATTCATATCATTCTCATGATCTAATAAATATTGCTCTAAAGTATCAGTAGGAGGCATAGCAATAGAAGCAAGACCAATAATCACATCTTCATTAGGTAAATATTTAGCATGGGATTGTTTGGTGAACTTACAAAAATTAAATTCATGCGATCCAAGTACTCATATTCAGTGGGATATTTGATCTTACCACACAAGACTTCAACTTCTCTTACAACCCCAAGTGTTGAAATGGTATCCCTATTTGCAAGCTTAATAGCAACATCAATCTCTTTTATCTCAACATGTGAAATATCATGCATGACTTCTTGATAGAGAGAAAAATGAATAGCACTTATACTAGCACCAATATCACATAATCCATGGTAACAATGATCTCAAATCTTAACATAAATAACATGCATGCCAATAACTCTTTTATACTTATCTTTCATATCATGTTCATTTATAACAGGTTTGGCAATTCTAGCAGCATCATCAGAGAAATAAATCACATGCCCATCAATATTTTTAACCAAGAAATCCTTAACCATTGCAATAGAAGGTTCCACTTTAATTTGTTCAGAATATTTAGGTGCTTTAGTATAACTTTTATGAACCATGGTTGTAGCCTTAGAGTGCTCCTTAATTCTAATAGAAAAGGAGGCTTTTTAATATAAGTAGTAGGTACAACAGGATTAGTAGAATAAGCTTGTATTTCAGTTTTAGCAATAATAGGTTCCTCACAAATATCTTTAATGGGTTCATGATACTTAAACCATTTATTTTTAGGAAGATCAACATGAGCGGCAAAAGATTTGCAGAGATTAACAACTATATCAGAGTCGAGTCCATATTTTGCACTAAGCTCATGAAAAACATCAGTTCGTACAAAAGACTTAACACAACCGTATTCAAGATTTATACCTGACTCTTTACCTTTGTCGACTTCCCAATCTTCAGCATTGCATTTAATTCTTTCAATAAGATCCCATTTAAATTTAATTTGTTTACTTGAGAAAGAACCAGCAGAAGAAGAATCAATCATTTCTTTATCGCGAAGAGAAAGCCTAGCATAGAGCACTACTAGGAAAAGGCTTATTAGTGGCGCACCTGTTTTGGCCATTAATGGCGCACTACAGGTGCGCCACTATCATCATGCCACTAGTAACATATACTAATGGCGCACCCCTGGTGCGCCATTAGTATACCAGACTATAGTGGCGCACCAGGCAGTGCGCCATTAGTAAGTCACACGGTGCGCCATTAGTATGCCTCCCAGGGGGCCATATTTACCTTGTGCTCTGGGTTACTAATGGCGCACTAACAGATAATGCGCCACTAGTATTTTTTATAGCAGTGCGCCACTAATGTGCTGTATGGTGCGCCACTAGTATGAATATTAGGAATTATTTTTTTTCTTTTCTGATATTTGCGCAGGTTACAAAATATATTACTGCACAGCATATAGACAGCACAACATATAAACAGTAGATTCATCGAATACAATAGAAGATTAGTCTCCGAATACAATTCATCATATTAGCTAGTCTCCGAATTCAAAAGACCGAACAAAGTTAGAACATTTACAAGTCTCGAGACCGCGAGTAGCGAGTTTGTCTTCACATTACAAGTCTATATCGATCATCTAAACTACCATCACATAGAAGAGAGCTGCGATCATCACGATGAGCATCATCGCGATGAAACTGGTCTTCATCCGGTTCCTCCTCCGCTCCCTCCTCTCTCCCGCTAGATAGCGCGCGTATCTAGCTTCCGCCTCCGCCCTAGTGGTGTACCCTTTGTAACTATTACCGCTGAAACGGTAAACCTGTTTCCGACACTCCTCCCAGTCGTCGTAGACTCCGGGAACCTTACCCTTGTACACGACATACGACGGCATCTCTATGCACTAGACAAACAAAACGTTAGTAGCAATTCACAGACAATACATAAGCAATATATAAGTATGCAACAAAAGGATCGGAAGAGAAAAGCAACACATTAATAGCACGATTCGTGGTCCTACTAATAAATAGCATCGATTACATATAAGTTGAATGACTGTCCAAACTAAAGAGCTAATCGATATTTCAGAACTACATACCTTCACTACTTTCGACTCGACTCAGGGACCGGAGCGTGGATGAAGCCACCGTCTATCGTGATGGTCATGAAATCGCGGTCGTTGTCAGCCTACATTTGTAGCGTTGTTTCTATCTCACTGTTGGACGGTTGATATCTAAGGTAGAACTGCCCCGAGGTACGAAGGACATGTTGATGGATGATTTCCGCAAACTCCGACTGGATGCGAAAGAATTCTTGTCTGATGTCCGTGTCCTGGATTGCCGACAAGCTTGCGGCCCAATCTTTGAGATTATTTGGTAGCAGAAGGTGATTAGGTGATTATGGTCCCGCACGATCGCCCGCATGTGGTGGAGGGCGTAGTAGGCATCCTTCTGACCGCCAGGCGGCTGCTTGACGCAGGGGAACATCGTATTGTGGGCGAACACGTGCTTGCCGTACTTACAAATTGGCCTCTTGAAGGTGCCTCCAGATCTGGCGTAGCCGGGGAGAGCTTCATCAAGAACTTTCTTGATATTTGTGTAGTCTTTCTTCGACTGACGGTCCGAGTCGAAATACGTGGCCATGGAATATTTCGGGCTTAAGAGGATGAGTGTGCAATGTGTGTCACTGCACAAAACACGGAATGTTAGAAAAAAAAAGAACGATCGAAATCTAAGAAATCATATGTTACGGGGCGGTGAGGGGATGACTTACTCGGGAAAGTAAGTCACGAGGAAGTTATCCTTATCTGGGTTCGCCAGAATGACGCCTTCGAGGTATGAACTCGCGACTTGCCGGTCCCCAGCGCTGCCCAAGATCTTGGCACGCATGTAGAAGGGGTCGACTATCACGATGTCCGGGGTCTTGTCTCTAATGATCCGCATCTCCATACTAAGCAAAAATAGCCGAATGAAGGTGTAGTGCAGCGGATGAAGGTTAAACATAGCGAAGATGTCATCAAACCGCAGGACGATCATACCCCCGATTTTGCTATCGACAAAGCCCTTGCCCTCTGGCACCTTGGCCACGAAAACCGGGTATGCCACATCATTCTCGGAGAGACGCCACTTCTCCAAAGAAAGAACACTGTCATGCAGACTCCGCATAGCACCGGTTGCAGCATTGAGCATATTAGTCGGTAGCATCGGCCTACCCGCCACATGCACCCTCCTCAAGATATCCTTAGGTGAAGGTGGCCCGTCCTGAGCACGGATCGTACTCGGTGCCGGCTGGCTCGCACCCTTAATCTTTCTTTTCCGTCCCTTCTTCTTCTGCTGTAATGGGATCGAGTTCTGCTGAGAGACCGCCTTCTTGAGTGTGTTGGGGCTGATAATATTTCGCA
The DNA here is from genome assembly GCA_039707655.1 of Elymus sibiricus. Taxonomy (NCBI): domain Eukaryota; kingdom Viridiplantae; phylum Streptophyta; class Magnoliopsida; order Poales; family Poaceae; genus Elymus; species Elymus sibiricus. Next base: position 489,778,588 of record CM077666.1, read on the forward strand.
CCTCGGCTATCTGAGGCTTGGTGAAGGCGGCAGCTGGAGGCGTCTCCTGAGAACTGAACTCCAGACGACGCCTGTTGCAATTGGGTTTCTCCGCGGTACCAGGTAGATCGCGATCGTCTTTTGCAGGGTTGGGTTCTTGAGAAGGAGGCCCCAAGAATTCGTCATCGTACCCATGTTCGTTGAAGTACTTATCGACTTTGGTAAATGTACCGTCGTCGTCGTCGTCGTCGTCCGGATCCTGTGCCATATGCATGTCCGGATCCTGTGCCATATGCATGTCCGGCATGTCCGGTAGCGTTGCGGCGGTCTTGCCATGGCTTGGCGCCGGCACGACTGGCGGTGTTGTCTGTGGGGTGGTGTCCCCCGCCCCCAAATGAATCTGGCTCCTCGGCCAAAGCAGGGGCCAGCTTAAGCAGGCGCTGAGGGTCATCACATCGTCTTCGTCGGCCCCAGCGGGTCGAAACGGAGGTAACAAGTCGTCGCAGCCCCGCAGCACCCGAACCGGTTGAACCCTATACACGGTGGGTGGCATCGGATTACCGTGGAACACGCGGCTGCCCGGTTGAACGATTCTGGCCTTGGCGACATCGATCAACTCGCCGCCCACGAAGTGCAGGAGAGTGCATGGAACGTCGGCGGCGCCCTGCGAAAACATGTAGGGCGTCAGGGATGCCCAGTCAAAGGCAAGGAGATGAAGTCATCGGCCGAGAGGCTTAATTAGTTACCGTGATGGCGTCGAGCTCGGCTAATGTCGAGGCACCGCCAACGGCGGGCGTGCAATTGACGGAGGGGCCACTTGCTGTCGAGGTGCCGGCCGGCGTATTCTTCCCACACCCGGGTGCATTAAGTTGCAATGCCGGCGCCGCCGCGGGAGACACCAATGCCGCCTCCGCCGGAGACACCAATGGCGCCGCCGCGGGAGACACCAATGCCGCCTCCGCCTGAGACACCAATGGCGCCGCCGGCGCGTTGCGCGAGTTGCTGCCCGTGAAGCTGGGAATCGGGGGCGGCCCCTGTTGGCCGCCCGCCACCCACGCCTGCAGCCCAGAAACCAAGGTAGGTATAATGGCGGTGATCGTCGCTCCTAGTTGGTCTCGCACTTGCTCTTCGACCATCTCCGGAATCCGTGCCACTTGTGCCTTGAGTTGTTGAACCTCGCGCTGCTGGCTTTCCGAGCTGGTCTTTCTCTCCTTTCGCCCAGCGGTATAGTATTCCGACCATTTCGTGGACAAGCCTTTGCCGGCCACACGACCAGCTGACGACGGCTTACTGAGCGTATCCTTGTTTTTCATTACGTTCAACGCCCTATTTAAAGGGGTGTCGAAAGGGGAGCTCTGAGACGACCCCGCGCTACTGCTTTCAGTGTCCTGCGGAAGGAACGTGAACCATTTAGAAATTTGGCTTCATTAACTAGAATGCAACCATATGGAGCTAATTACGCGGGGGTGTATTCCTTACCAGAACACGCTCAAGCGCCTTGGTCTTCGGATCCGTGGTAAGCTCCTTGGTTACCGGGTCAATCTTGTACCGGGCCCTGACATAGTTCCTGGTCTGCTTGTCACGGTATTTCTCGAAGCGGGGCGGTAGGCCTTGCTCGGCACGCTCCGCGTCCTCCTTGTCCCATATAGGTTCCGCCACTCTGTAACTGCCGGGACCGAGTTTGTGGACCCCTAAGTTCAAGTCCCGCATATCTTTCCCCCACTGACTTGATTCCCCGGATGCGTTGCTCTCACACTTGATCTTGAACTCCCGGTAGTCATCTTCGCTGATCGAAGGATTTTTCTCCTTGATCTTCTCATAACTATCACCTTTTTCAATCATGCTCTTCACCGCGCCTCTCCAAGTAGCCAGGGCCTTGCTCATCTTCGTGAGGGCGGCACTGTTCACTTTATTCCCTGAGAGGCGTGTGTTTGCGAAGTCACCGGGGAACTTGTATCGTTCGTGCAGCTTCGTGAAGAGGAGGTTGCGCAAATTCCCTCGGTCACGATGCCTTAGGTTCTCGGTGTTGATCGAGACGGTGCTCCGGAGAATGCACCCGAGCTGTCCCGCGTACCCCTTGACTATTTCTTTGGGCGCCGTTGGATGCCCCTCGGAGGACACTTCAGTAAATTCCTCCTTGACGGTGCCGAGCACGTTCGGGCGCCGGTCCTTCCGTTGCCTCTTCGGTTGGCTGCCATCTGTGCGTGCGCCGCCATCATCAGTGGTGGCATCCTCGGCGGCACCATCAGTGGTGTCATCCCCGACGCCACTAGGGGTTGTGTAGTCGGGATCGGTGACTTCCGCGGCGTCCTCATAGCAGTGAGGGTCTCCCTCCATCTCCTGGGAGAGCTCCCAGAATTGCTTGCCCGAACCGCCGGCATCGTTGTGGGCCATGTTCGCTCTAAATAGGAAAAAAGTTTGGACCTGTTAGTGTGTTGTTGCTAAGGTCCAAGTCCCTTCCTAATCCCCTTCTTCTTGTCTCCTCTCACTATCTCTCTCACACACATGTAGTTTATCGAGTGATGGACAAAAAAACAGTTGATCCTACTTAATTAAGTACTAAGATACCCCGGCCCATGCATTAGTCGCAAGTACCCCATATGTCCTATTTTTAGCAAAGTCATGCTAAAATTCACGGAAAATTTCAGCATGACCTTTGCTGAAAATAGGACATATGGAGTACCCGAATTTGCCGGAACGGAAGTTAATCGACATTCCGGCAAACTCAAGGGCCTCTCGGGGTACCTGCAAAATCATTATCCAGTTTGGACTAACTGCTCACATATTAGTCCTTTGATATGGACTAACTGCCTTTATTGCTGTCTATTAGTCCAGTTTGGAACTGCCTTTATTGCTGCCTTTACTAATGAAATGACCAATAACACGACAACAGGCATGCTACAACTTAATATTTCAAAAAAAAATTGTACTTTGCATCTCTTTTAATCATACATTTCAACAGCATGGCTTGGGCCACCTTTTATGCTTCAGACTTAGTGTACAGACGTTTAATAAAAAATAACTAGTTGCATATAAGTTTACTCCTAGTAGCATGACAGAAGTTGTTCCCATATGGAGATACACCAACCCACACTATCACAAGTCGATAATATGCCATTGCTTCATCGAATATAGTATACTTCCCGTAGTTTGTGGTTTCCCAATAATGATTATACATAGACTTCACGACTTTCCTAGTTTGCATAAGGCACCGCCCAGTTTCCCTAATATAGTAAAATTTTCAACAATTACAACAGGAAGCAGTGAGCATTGAAGAGAACACGGCAAACGTTTGTTATGTGTTACACATTCTTCAACCACAATTACAATCTGAATCCATTCTACTTAATTCTACAACTACACATCCCCACTTCTGTCCATGGTCGCAAGTTGCAACATTTATATTAAGCTGAATGCTACAATTGCTCATCCCAACTGAATTTTTGACCAACTAGTGAAAGATTGAGAGACATTACAACATTTGGGCTAATGTCTGCATCAATTCTTCAGAGATGTCAACCCTGACTTGCAATTTGGCAACCACAAAATCAGAAGTTTATAAACCTACTGGTGCCCAAGTCCAATTTCTGGATCAACTACGAACCGGATTCTAACTGAAATAATCACGGGAACATCCCCATTGTTTGGCCTCCGTTGGATTCTGCTTATATAAGAGTAACAGAGAGAGGACAGGAGATCATACCTGTTGGTCGCCGGCGTCGGATGGAGAGGAAGCGCCTCCGTTGTATGGGGATGGGGATGGAGCACCGGCGCCGATGCGTGGCCCTGGAGGAGGCTGCAGCCGGTGGGTATGGAGAGCCGTCGCCGGATGGGGATGGCCTGGGGTCGCCGCCGTCGCTCGTCAGATCGAGGGGGCAAACGAGCGTCGGGGCCGGGAGCTGCGTCGCCGCCGCCGGGAGCTGCGTCGTCGCCGTCGCCGGGGACAGGGGAGGGTTTGGGGAGGGAGGCGGGGTGTACTGTGTGGGGAGGCGGGGAGGGAAGGGGAGGATACCCTAATTTAGGGTAGAATGATAGCAATGGCGCACCTCTTAGGGGTGCGCCATAAAAATAGGTATATCAATGGCGCACCTCTTAGGGGTGCGCCATAAACATCGTGATAGCAATGGCGCACCTCTTAGGGGTGCGCCATAAACATCGTGATAGCAATGGCGCACCTTCTCCTGGTGCGCCATTACTAACATTTTTTTATTTTTTTGAATTTTTACTTGCATGTAATAATTTAAGATTTGAGATAAAGAGGAGAGGAGAAGAGAGGCAGAGGGAGGAGAGGAGGAAGAGAGGAAGAGGGCATGGCCGGGAGGGAGGAGAGGAGGAAGAGGGCATGGCCGTGCCCATGAAATTTAAAAATATTCATGAGTTCAAAAAATATCATCAAATAAAAATTGGTATACCAGAATAAACATAAATACCAGAATAAACATAAATAAATAATCATGAGGACTAGAACAGAAGAAATATCATTTCCATATATATGTCGAAATACAATCGAGAAATGAAGACTACAATTTAAATACAATCGATCTTAGCTAGCTATCTTTTCACAATCTTCTTGCCCTTCTTTTTCGCAAATGGAGTTCTTCTCTTGAACGGACGTCCTTTAGGTAGGGTGGTCCTGCTTCTTCTTGTGGTGTATGGCACTTCATCGTCGTCGTCATGTTCCATCTTCGGGTCGCCGTACTTGTCGAAGTCTTGCTCATTGGCGACTCCATCCATTCCGATGATCTTCCTTTTGCCGCTCCTCACGACAACACGACCGGGCTTTGACGGGTCGGTAATGAAGAAGCATTGGTCCACTGGGGAAGCCAGTACCCATGGCTCATTTTTCGCGGTGACGTTTGCGCCCGCGGTCTTGGATTTGGCTTCGGGTATAACCATGGTGGTGAAATACCGGTCTTCTTTTAGGACGCTCTTGGCCCATCTGACACGGAACATCGGGACCTTCTCTCCAGCGTAGCTCAGCTCCCAGATCTCCTCGATCCTTCCGTAGTATCTGTCCTTGTCGTTACCGGTGTAGGATTCCATCGTTACCCCGGAGTTCTGATAACCATCGCTCTTCATGTCCTTTCCCTCGGTGTAGAATGTGTAGCCGTTGATATCGTATGCCTCGTACGTCATCAGGTTGTGCTCGGCGCCCTGTGACAAGGCGAATATGAGTTTTTCTTCCGCGGAAGAATCCTCATGTAAAGGGTACGACAGAAGCTTCTCCTTGAACTAACGCGTGAAACATGAGTTGTGCTCTTTGATTATATCTCCGTCCGTCCTCTGTTGGCCTCGGTCATTGTATGTCTTCTCAATAAAGGTTTTGTGCTCTACCACCCAAGGATCGACCACGTCTATGTGTTGTAGCGCGACTAGGTTTGCTCTTTCAAAGTCGGCGAGTCGACCCTCGAAGTCGACATGCATTTCGCGGCGACCCTCGCGGTGACCCCATCCAGCGAGCCTGCCGAGGTGCCTGTTGACGGGCAGACCAACGGGGTTCTCATTGCCTAGATAATTCGTGCAGTAGGAGATGCACTCTTCGGTCAGAAAGCCCCTGGCTATGCTTCCCTCTGGACGTGACATGTTGCGAACGTATCCTTTGATGACACCATTCATCCTTTCGAACGGCATCATGCTGTGTAGGAACGTCGGCCCGAGTTGGATGATATCCTCCACGATATGGACCAGCAGATGCACCATAACATCGAACAATGCGGGCGGAAAGTACATCTCAAGCTCGCATAGTATCACCACGATCTCTTCCTGTAGCCTTCTGAGTTGCCTCACGCCAACCGACTTTCGAGAGATGACGTCGAAAAAGTTGCATAGGCCAAATAGCGTTTCACGGACGTGCGCGTCCATGATCCCACGGATTGCAACTGGAAGTATCTGCGTCATCAGCACGTGACAGTCGTGAGACTTCATCCCGCTGAACTTCTGCTTCGCTGAGTCTAGGTATCTGCTTATCTTCCCCGCGTAACCGTAAGGAAGTTTTACTCCTACGAGGCAGGTGAAAAACTGCTCGATCTCCTCCTGACTTAGAGTGAAGCACGCGGGAGGGAAGTCATTTCCGATCTTCTTGGCCTTTTTGCCTTTGCGACGACTTTCCGTGTCCATCGCCTCATCATCATCATCATCATCATCATCATCATCATTAGCGTGAAGCTCCTCCTTGATGCCCATTGATTTCAAGTCTGCCCTTGCTTTCGGCCCATCTTTTGTCCTCTCTGGCATGTTGAGCAGGGTACCAAGTAGACTCTCGCACACGTTCTTCGTGATATGCATGACATCAAGGCTGTGAGGCACACGGAGGATCTTCCAGTACGGCAAGTCCCAGAAAACAGACCTCGTTTTCCATACCTTCAGCAGCGGCTCTGGCGCCTTTCGCTTCTTTCCCGACAGTGGCGCCTTTCCCGGCTCTGGCGCCTTTCCCGGCGGTGGGCACTCTTTCCAATTTTTCAACAGCTCGTCTATTTCCTCGCCGCTCCTCGTACGCGGGCGTCTTCGGGGTTCGGTTTCACCATCGAACAGATCCTTGCGTTTTCTCCATGAGTCATCGTCGCGAAGCCACCTTCGATGTCCCATGAACACGGTTTTCGAAGTCCCGGGATCTCTATCTAGCTGGCGATACGTTGTGTCATCCATGCACCTGACGCATCTAGAAAATCCGTGGACCACCTGCCCCGCGACATATCCGTAACCGAGATAGTCGTGCACCGTCGTGAGCAGTGCGGCTCTCATAGGGAAATATTCTTTCTCTGCGGCGTCCCACGTATTGGCTGGCGTTTTCCACAGCGTGTCTAGCTCCTCTTTCAGCAGCCCCAGATACAGATTGATGTCGTTCCCTGGTTGTTTCGGCCCTTCAATTAGCATACTCATGTGAATGTACTTCCTCTTCATGCACAACCAGGGGGGAAGGTTGTACATCCACACAAACACAGGCCAGGTGCTATGTGTGCTTCTCTGGCTGCCAAACGGATTGACTCCATCGGTGCTCGCGCCCAGCACGGTGTTCCTTGGATCGTCCCCAAATTCTGGGTGTTCGAAGTTCAACGCTTGCCACTGGCTCGCATCCTTAGGGTGACTCAGCATCTTGTCTTTTTTATTTATCTCCGGATCATTTCCGTCATCTTCTCGCTTCTTCTCCTCCCTATCCGCGTGCCAATGCAGGAGCTTTGCTGCCTTAGGGTCCGCGAAATACCGCTGCAGACGAGGAGTGATCGGAAAGTACCACACCACTTTTCGAGGAGCTTTCTTCCTCTTCTTGTATCGAGTGACGCCGCACACCAGACATATGGTAGACTCCGCGTGCTCGTCCCGATAAATGATGCAATTGTTCATGCACACATGGTATTTCACGTGCGGTAAATCCAGAGGACACACGATTTTCTTCGCCTCCTCGAAACTGGTCGGACACTTGTTCCCCTTGGGAAGACGTTCGTGCCAGAATGACATGTTCTCGTCGAAGCATGCGTCGGTCATTTTGTGTTTTACCTTCATCTCCAGAGCCATGAGCGTTACTTTCAGGCGGGTATCCTCGGGCCTGCATCCTTCATACAATGGAGTAACCGCGTCTATCTCCAGTTGATCCAGCTTGGCTTTCTCTCGGGCGGCAGCTCTTGCGTTATCCGTCTTCTTGAGAAGCAGCTCTTGAATATGAGGGTCCTGCACCCAGCCCATCGATGGTCCATCGTCGTCTGCTCCGGCATCTTCATCTTCATGATCATGCCCTTCGTCTTGATCTTCCTCATCATCATGTCTGGCATCTTCTACATGATGACTGTGTACTGCATCACCGTCGTGATCATGTCCTGGAGATTCTTCGTCTTCTCGCCCGCCCTCGCCGCGGTGGTTGTCTTGCTGCCCTTCCTCATTTCTTGCCCGGCCGCCATGGACGACTTCATAGTCATCTTCATCACCTTGCCACCGATAGCCATCCATGAAACCACGCAAGAGCAGGTGGTCCTGCACCTGCCAGGAATCCGGGTCCGCAATAAGGCTCTTCAGCTTGCATCTTCGACACGGATATCTTATCTCCGTCTCGTTCTTTTGAAGCATCTCGGCCTTCGCGGAGCTCAAAAACCTATTCACGATGCCTTCGGTCATCGTGCGGACCATGGTCGCCTGCGGGGTAGAGCAAAACGATATTTTAGAACCAAGAAAAAATTTGGCATGACTTTGCCTAAAAATAGGACCAAAAAGAATGCATAGTGCCAAATTCTCGACGAAACGGAAATGAATCAACATTCCGGCAAAATATTGGCAACTATCGCATTTCAAATACCGGTACCTGCAAACACAAACATATATGCAACACCACAAACATATGCAACACCACAAACATACGTAGATCTAGCTAGGCCATAAAAAGTGCATGTGCACGTTGTTGGAGGGAGAAAAAAGTAGATCTACAACATAAAGAAAGCTTTCCCCTTACTTACCTATCAAAAAAAGGTAATTTAACCACTTAATTTGGGTGAATCTATGGTGCAAATGAGGTGAGGAGGAGGAGGCAGCCGAGACAAGCTTGGAGGAGGAGGTGGAGAGAATGAAGTGGGGAAAGTGAGTGTGGTAGGTGGCTGTCCAAAATATCTAGCTGGTCTCAGGTTACTAATGGCGCACCACCTAAAAATGCGCCATTAGTAACCCTGGTTACTAATGGCGCACCAGTTAGGGGTGCGCCATTACTAGTTTTGCAAAAAAACAAAAATAATAATTGTTAGTAGTGGCGCACCGTGGTTGTGGTGCGCCATTACTAGTTTGAACTAATAATGGCGCACTTCACACAGGTGCGCCATTACAAGTTTTGAAAAAAAAAGTAAAAAAAAAATTGTTAGTAGTGGCGCACGGAGCGTGTGGTGCGCCATTACTAGTTAAAACTAGTAATGGCGCACTGTGCCCTGGTGCGCCATTAATAGTTTTGGAAAAAAAAATTTGCTAGTAATGGCGCACCGTGTGTCTGGTGCGCCATTAGTAATGAGGACACTAATGGCGCACCTGTATCTGGTGCGCCACTGCTATATAGCAGTGGCGCACCACATACATGGTGCGCCATTAATGTCCATATCAGCTATAGCCCTTTTCCTAGTAGTGGAGGTTTTGAACAATAATATCTCTCGAGAGCTCATGATTGGGGCATTTGAGCATTAAGTCCTTAAGCCTCCCCCAAGCTTGAGCAATACTTTCTCCTTCACGAGGCCAAAAATTATAGATACAATTCCGATCATGGTGAACCAAGTGCATAGGATAAAATATATTGTGGAATTCCAGCTTCAGTCGGTTCCAATCCAATGAATGAGAATCATCCAATAGCCTATACCATGCCATTCCTTTTTCCTCCAAAGATAAAAGGAATAACTTCTTTTTAACTCCATCCCTCGATAATCCTGCAAGCTTAAATAATCCACATAGTTCATCTATAAGAAGTAAGTGCATATCAGGATGAACTGTTCCATCTTCTGCATAGGGATTAGCATGCAATCTTTCCATATTACGAAGAGGAATCTCATAATAAATAGTTTCAGTAGGTGGGGCTCATCTCTTACCACTTGTGCATGTGGCATCGGCACCCCGAACAAGCCTCTCAAAGGATGCCTTTCGATAATAGCAAGTGTAAATAAAAATCAGCACGTACGATAAAAGTTTCCTTACCATATTCCACTTACCAAGAGCACTACACTCCCCAGTAACGGCACCAGAAAAGAGTCTTGATGACCCATTAGTATATGGGATCAATCGTAGTTCTTTCGATAAGTAAGAGTGTCAAACCCAATGAGGAGCAGAAAGAATTGATGTGCAGTTTTCATCAAGGATTTCACTGCAAGTGTTGTAAGATAGTTTTGATATACAATATGGTAGCAAGATAATTGGTAGCAAGTAATAAGTAACAAAAGTAACAAAGTGCAGCAACTGGCCCAATCCTTAATTATGCTAAGGACAAGCCGGTGATACTTCTTATAGTGATTAAAATACTCTTGAGGACATACGGGAATATCGCCAAGTTACTTTCACCACGATTCATCGACTTACGTTCATTGCCTTAATAAGTCTTATGTGGGTAGACCGGAGCTAAGGTACTGTTCTTACTTGAACAAATACCTACTTATGATTATACTCTCCATGCAAACATCCGCAAATATAAGAGAAGTAATTAACATAAATCTAACCATAGCATTAAACATATGGATCCAAAACATCCCCTCAAGGAACAATTCATAAACCGGGGTTTAGGTTTCTATCACTCCCGCAACCCATCATCTACAAACTAATTCCACGATGCCTTCTCCTTGGCCCAAACATGGTGAAGTGTCCTGTAGTCGACGTTCACACAATACCACTAGAGGAAGAACAACACAACATAATATCAAGACATTGAACGGTGATCAACTTCACATGATTACTAATAACAAGTCTTCTCCCATGTCCTCAAGAACAAACAGAACTACTCACAACTAATCATATTGCTCATGATTAGTGGGTATAAATATATGATTAACAATCTGAACATAATGATTTTTCACCAATTAAACCAACAAGCATCAACTACAAGATGTAATCAACACTATTAGCACCCCGCAGGTACCAATTTGAGGTTTCATACAAAGATTGAACACAAGAGATGAACTAGGGTTTGGAGATGAGATGGTACCGATGAAGATGTTGATGAAGATGATGATTTTGATGATGAGAGGAGCGTTGGTGATAATGAAGGCTTCGATTTTCCCCTCTCGGAGGGAAGTATCCCCGGCGGAATCGCTCCGTCGGAGAGCCAAAATGCTCCTGCCCTGGTTCTGCCTCGAGACGGCGGCGGAAAGTCCCGAAACTCTTCTCTTTATTTTTTCTAGGGCAAATGACAATATATGGCAGAAGGACGTCGGGAGGGGACCCACCAGGGCCCCAGAAGCCTGGGTGGCGCGGCCAGGGGGTCCCCCTTTGGTATATTTTTGCTCCAGTATTTATTATATATTTCAATATAATTCTCTAGAAATTCTTGCTTCATTTTGAGCTCCGGAGAATTGCTATCTCTGCTGTAGCTTTTTCAGGTCAGAATTCCAGCTGCCGGTAATCCCCCTCTCTTGATGTAACTTGCATTTTAAGAGAGAAAAGACATTAAAATTGCATCATAATATGAAATATAACATTAAAATAAGATAAATAACAGTAGCAAATAATGATGCAAAATGGACGTATCAGTGGTCCTGGCATTGTCATGGCTCCTGCGGTGGCGACTCCCTGGTCTTGATATAGAGGTCTCGTGCTGGTCTGTTGGTACCTCAGGTGGCTATGGGAGGATCCGAGCAAAAGCTCCGCGCTTCGGCGCCGACGACGGTGATGCCTGCGGGTGTCACTTACCTCTTGGGGGCGTCGTTACGGGTCTCCTCGCCGTGCCAGGGTTCCAGGTGAAAACAATAGCCCGTCGTTTTCAGGCTCGGTGGCGGCGGTGATCTGCGTCGTTACCCTCCTGGGGGCGTCGTCGGGGAACTCAGGTACCATCCGGGCACAACACGTCGGCGCCTTCGGGCTTGCTTTGATCCTGGCGGGAAGCTTCTTTGACTCTGGGGTGGAATGGATTCGTTGGTCTCCTATCATTTACACGTGTCCCCGTAGTCACCGTCCTCGGTCCTCGCTATTCGCTAGTAGGATCGGAGCTCCATGGCCCGGAGCGAGCGGATAGACGCTGGCCCTCTCCGACAATAGCTTGGTGTGTTCGGTGCGTCGGGGTCCGATGGTTTCCCTAGGTGGCGCAGTTCAGTTCCTGTTCGGTAGTCTAGGTCGCCTCATGTTAGGTGTGGCGACTCCTGTTTTTCATGTTCGGCTTCATGTTGGTGGCGTCCTCGTTGTCCTCTCGGTTGTCTTTTTTTATCTTTTGACTTGTTTGTATGGGGTTCTCCCTTCTTTACTTTGTATCGGTTCGGCTGTTTGTGCTTTATATATAAAGCGGTGAAACTCTGTTTCGTCATTTTCTGTTAATCCCACTATTTGCATTTCTTTATTTTCCTATGTACGTTGTAGGTAGCTGCAGGGAGAGATAAGATCATGACAGTCTGACAGTGCAGTAACAACGACTCGGTCATTGTATATGATACGACACCAAAAACGACATATGCGAACATGTCCACGTCACCCGTTGCAATGCAACAGCTCACCTAGCTGTCTATCACCTGCTGGTTGCAGCCATACTCGGTCATGTATATGATACGACACCAAAAACGACATATGCAAACATGTCCACGTCACCCGTTGCAATGCAACAGCTCACCTAGCTGTCTATCACCTGCTGGTTGCAGCTATAGCAAATAGTATGCTTGTGCTGAGTCGAACCAATGGGGGTTGGTTTGCTGGGGGCACCGCATCCCAATTAAAGGAAAAAAGAGGACTGAGCCGTCGCTCAGTGGTTGAGCCGGCAGTGGCCAGCACACACCCGAGTTTGATCCCCAGCGGGGACGAATTTCTGGGTGTCTCACCCGGGGTATTGTTCTTAGGAACAGTGCTCGGTGGTACTGTTCACAGGAACAATATTTCGCCAATAAGATGCCTCTTTCCATGCCTGTAAACCACATGATGATATAGAAATCCTGTACCGGGCGCTCTGGATATAGGTTGTAGGTCTAGTTTAGGCTCTCAGCAGGGTGTGTGAGTGCGGTGTGCGTGCATGTGATGTGGGTTGTCTGTGGGTCTGAACAGATGCTACTCCTTGTATCCCCTTAAGGAGACAGCAAAAACTAAAAAAAAAGGAAAAAAGAAAAGTACGACTGACGAGGCCTCTCTGAACCAGCCGGGGTCCAAACTGTGACCATCAGAGTGCAGATCAAGGATGGTAAATTGCTGTAGATCGATCGAAGGGAGGATGCGTGCTTCTGGTTGGCTGTAGTGAATGCAGGCTTGATAGCGAATTAGCGATGCAGTATTCATTCGATTGGTTGTTGGTGGATGTTTCTAGCTAGTAGCTAGTGTGTTGGGACTCGCCCATGCCCACAGATCAATCGGCATCAAAATATCACGAACAAACACCAAAATACCCTTAGGAGGGCCCGTATCGTGCCCTTTGTTTTTCTCTTTATTTCCTCCTCCAATTTTTCACGGTTACAAAGGTATACACACACACGCAGAACCAACTGGACTAGGACCTAACCTACATGGACTGGCACACACGTGAACCTAACTCGGCTAGTAGTACTCGTACATGATCAAAGGCATATACGAAACTTACCAAACTATACAGCCAACCTGCCGAACTAACACATGACACAAACAGACCTAGTACTACCCCAACGCGCGTATAGACTCGAAAGATCAGCTAGCCAAACTGACATGCACTCCTACGACTAGCTTATACATGACCCGGACTCGACTACAGGCAAGATTATTTTCAACAATCTTCCTCTAATATTGACTTGTCGTCTTCTTGTGCTTCTCTGATCTTGACTCGTTGTAGATTCATGATCTGACGATCCATCTCAACGTAGGATCCAGACTCTCAGTCACACTGCACAGTCCACACCTAGCATAATACATGCCGGCTACCTTGTGGACTACACCATTCACCCCTAGCTTCATGTAGAGACATGTCCGCATTGAAGATGCTCACCTTCACTGGTTCTCGTCCCACTACACACTTGCGCTTGATCTTCTCTCCACGTCTTCGCCCCTCGGTGACACACCGCACTGGACAACCCTTCAACCGTGACACGCTTCATCTTCAACAGGTCCTCACAGAGACGAGCACTTGGACATGACAACGACTCACGGACATGACGACGACCGAACATGCTAACTCGCACGACTCCTTGACTCATCTACTGGACGACGATCTTTACGAGTTTCCAGCACCGCTCCTGGGCACCACCGCTCCAGTCAATGATCTCCTTCCACCGCCTTGCCGACGACAGCCTGCCGTCTCCCTCCTTGTTGCTTCGCCAAACGACGATTTCTCGATCCTCCTCGTCGTTGCACCATCAAGCGACTATATGGCCCACCCCGGGGCGATAGTAGGTGGTCGCCTCCCCGAGGCAAGCGCAGCTTCAAATCTTGAACCCTGCTCTGATACCAATTGTTGGGACTCGTACATGGATCGATCACATCAAAAAATCATGAACGAACACGCACAAAAAACTTTAGCCAAGGGCCCGTATTGTGCCCTTTGTTTTTCTCTTTATTTCCACCTCCAAAGTTACATAGTAGATGTGCCAACTGAATTTCATTTGAAAATACAAAAGGATGTAGGAGTACCGCACTGACGGCCAACCATAAATTGCATGAATCAGAATATATGTGTAACTACTAATAGCCTAGCTGACTGGCTCCAGTGCTGTATACATTGTGTGTACAGCCACTCATTATAACACCCCAAAATTAGGGCTATAATTTTATGTACTAATTTGTGTGGTTATATTTTTCTTTTGATTTATTTGGTGTTTTGATGAATCGCGATTGGAACCTTGCTATCCATTCTTCCCCTCTTGGCCAAAAATATTGTCCAACTATTATTGCTACCCATGATTCCATTTCCTTGGGCTTTCTCCCTAAAATCCTATTCCAATTATTTGGAAAGCCTAAAACCCTAATTTCCCCTCTCCAAAGGAACCACCACCAATGATTGCTGAAAAAATCCCCAAAAATTCACATAGGCTACTCTACTCATATATGACCCATTTCTGCAAAAACATTATCATGCCAAGTTCTAAATCAAACAAATATCTAGCAAGCTCAAAAAATCATGGAACTTGGGCACAATACTCATCATCCCTACCTATATCTCTGGTAAAATTATTGAGCTCAACTGAGGAGGGTAACATCATGATCAACACATCAAACACCTTGTGCATTATTGGTGTTTGGATGAAATCATTGATGCTACTTTGTTTCCTAGTGATCTAACACACCTGCCATGTTAGCATTGATGGTTGGCGCAAGATGCCAAAAGGATATGGCCAAAGTAGTAGCCAGGTGCCGGGAATGCGAATGGCATGCCGCTTTGCACGCTCTTCGAGCCCAGAGCGCCGTGCCCGCGTGCACAACGTGCGGTGGTGTGCCGCCAGCCCCGCACCAGGCCCCTCCGCTGCTGTCGGTCCTCTCCCCTTGCACCACCTCTCCCTGCGACCTGGCCATCTCACCCGTGAGTTTTGCCACACCTGTCCCGCCTCATCTGCTTCCTCTTAACTCCGTCCAGCTAGCCCGCCTCGTGTCCTGGGTATTTGAGCTTGCCACTAGTGCATTTAGCCACCGTCAACTCCTCCCCTACCCCTCAGAAGCCTTCTAGCCTAAGGAATTGAGCCGAGAAGGCCATCTTCCCCATCTTCGGTGACAAAACCCGCCATCGATTCCCCAGCGATGCTGAGCTCTCCCCTGTCTCTACCTCCAATTCTTTCCTCCCATAAGCTCTAGGTGTCAATGGAAAGTGATCGCTCTTTTGCCGACGCCGCCGTCCACCAAAGGTGAAGCCGCCGGTGCTTGATCGGTCGCCGTTGATCGTGGCCTACTCCACGAGTTGCGGGAGGTGCTCCTAAGCATGCACAGGTGCTCAGTGGCCAGGGAAGTGCCGCCGTTCACCAAAAATCGCTTGCCGAGGCCGCCTCTATTCCTGCCGGCGCAATAAGATTTAAATCCTGACATGCGGGTCCCGCATGTCAGTAATTTAATCCTTTTCCCGCATACCAGTTCGGGAGACATGTTCCTGCGAAGAAAGCATTCGACATCAGCAGGTATATTGCCAAAAGGGTTATTATGCGAGCGAGCGTTATTTAGTTAAGTTTTGTTGAGCTATATCTTGCACATTTTAGCTCCTTTTTGACCCATTCAAATTCCTAAATTCATATTTTTTACAAATCTAGCTAGTGGTGCCCTTTTTTAAAATTTTAGAATTTATAAGTGTGGTAGCTATAAACGTATGTGCCTATGTGTTGTGTCATTTAAGCATCGGCGTCGAATCCTATTCATGGAAGCTTCGAGACCTTGTTGAGATCCCTCTAAGCTAGGCAAGACATTCCACTAACATGTGCCTCCTTGCCATGCATGTCTGAGTTGGTTGCAAGATCGGGTGCTCATGATCATGTGTATGTCATATATGAACCTTTTCCATATGCCATGTTTAATCATGCCCATGATAAAGCACTCATTCATGCTAGGAAGAATCATTTAATCTTGATCATCAGAGGACACTAGGTTGGGTTCTATGCTTTTGATGTCATGCCTTGCTTGCTTGAATAATTGTCATGTGAATGATCATGCTATACTTCATGTGCTTATGCTTATCATGCTTTTGTTATATCATTACCATAATGATGCACTTGCCAATGCTGCCAATGAAAATGTAATCCTATTGATTAGGTAATCTTCACTTTGATTACCATGCTACAAATCCCATGTTATAATTAATTTCAAACTTCATAAGCAACATGAAATAATTATGTTAATGTACTACTCGTGATTGTTATAAATATGGTGAACTTTGCTCAATGATTTAAACATGGTAGCATGTGCTTCTAGTACTGATCTAATGAACTGGTAATATGATGGAGAGTTGATGTTGAACATAAATAAATACTATCCACCGTCATCGACGAGATCGAGTCATAGTGCCACCTATCCGAACAACCGTTCATGCAACAACACAACCTTTATCTGCAGGTCCTGATCAAGTAAGTTGCTCACTCTTTCATTTGTACCCACCCCTAGAGCAGGTTCGATGGTACTTGCGACCGACGGGTTGAGACTTACCTCTAACTTGTGAGAGCATGAACATGAGTTGAGTTTTGGCCAATGGATATGCATTATCCAGGATACCCAAGAGGGGTAGCATCTGCGGCTGCAGGCGTCAGCAGGCGCTAGTGTTCATTTCTCTCTCTCAAGGCATACTCCTGTAGGGTAACGCAGCAGAAAACAAAAAATTCCCATCCTACGCACCAGCCCAGGACCACTATGAAGATGCATACAAGGTTTGATCTGATCGTTACCAACTCATAGAGCGGCGGAAGTAGAGTTGGTGAAGATCGTCGGTGCAGATCCCCGCAGCTAGGATTTTACAACCTCCCAACCGCGAGGATTTTCTCCCTCAGACAGCTCCTCGGATGGTCCCCCGGACAGCCCTTCGGGAGGTCCTCGAACAATTTCTCGGACCGTCCCTCGGACAGCCCTTCGGGAGGCCCCTCGAACAGAAGATCGAACATACGACCTCTCTACTTGGTTACACACATACGGTGGCACCTCTCCAGCAGGGCTTCGCCGCCCAGAGCTAATCTCTACCGAAAACCAGACAACCTTTCGGCACTACAAAATTATTGCGTGTGAGGGAGAGAGAAATGGCAGATCATGCATGCCTTGTGTTGGGAGATTTGGAGTGAGTTTGGAGAGCAGTCTCCTCCTCCTTTTATAGTGTGAGGGAGGGGTGGAGGGGCTGAAAATTTCAGCCACCAAAAAGTGTGCCCCCCCCACTAAACAAGCTCCCAGCAAAGGTAGGGAGTTGCCTCATGGGGGCCCCCCTTACCACCATGGCCGGCCCAACATTGGGTTCCCCTTTGGGGGTGCCTCGTCCCCAACACTTTCCACCATTTGGGGGGGCTGCCCCCCACCATACCCCCCCAACACTTTGTCCAGCCATATGGGGGCACCCCCTGGGGCGCCCCCATAAACAGCTCAAAACAGTCCCCACGATTCAGGGGATCTCCCCCCCCCCTCATTGGGACAAGATGTTTTTCCGTGCAAACTCTCCGAAAAAATTCCGGAAGGTCCCAGAACATTTCCGGCACGTTCCGCAACATTTCCGGTATGATGGATTTATTCCGAAACATTTTCGGTTTCTCCGAAACAATTCCGGTTTTCTTTTCGGAACTTTCCGTCGTCTCCAAAACTTTTTCCGGTGACTTTCTCTCAGACTTCATGTCTAGTGTTTAGCAGATAGATGAGCCTTAAGTGTGTGAACCCATAGGTTCGGTGAAATATAGACATGACCGGAACTCTTTCCGATAAATGATCAATAGCGGAACTGTGGACATCCATATTGATCACTATACCCACACGAATGATTATTCGAGTGAACCTGTAGTTGCCATGTGCTATTCCTGTTGCTTCGTGATATGTTACAAATACCCGAGGTGAGATTTATCGGCATCCCCGTGAATCAACAACTTGTTCACAATGCCAGTTTCCTCATTACAGGTTTTTGTTCCTTTTTCTCGTTCCCGTGTTCCGGCATCCCCGTGATCAAATCATGCCATGTCTGGCCAGGCGATGATGGATACCGTAACACCGAGAGGGCCCAACGAATATCTCTCCATCGTCGGAGGAGCAAATCCCAATCTTGAGCTATCTAGTCCCTTGTCATACTTTTTCATGAACCCGTAAGCCGCCGTAATAGCCATCCTTTTACGGATGACGTTTAACAAACCCCAAAGTTCATGAAGCAAGCATGAAGGAACTCGATACTCTCATGGTCTAAGGAATTATGCAAATGTTAACTTTCTCTGTGTTATTAACCATCAACTGTTGATGAATGTATCTCATAGCATAACATCAATTGGGTCGATTCAACACAACCGTTCTTCTAACATTGTGTCCTCAAAGTTGCCGGCATAGACATGCCCATGATTAGGAAAACATAATCATCATGCAACGCTTGAGCTAATCTTGGAGGCCTGACTAGGAATACATTTTACCGTTTATAATTCCACACGTGCACATGGGTTTTCCTCAGAGCCTTTATGGATATACGAGCTCGGGAACCATAGTAGTTATAGCACAGAAAATAAACATAATTATGAACATGGAAATAAATAATAACATTTATTATTCCCTCTAGGGTACTTTTCCTTCAGACTCCCACTTGCACTAGAGTCAATAATCTAGTCAATGCTAACGCACTTTACACCCATGGTATACCGGTGTAAAATATGCTTCGCATGTGGTGTAGTCTTCGTCCAACAGATCTGACAACTTCAGGTCCGTTTGTATCTTTGCATATCCTCACATTTTCATGCTTTCACAAAATTCATATTTTGTGTGGACCTGGCTTTGTATATATGTGAATCACTGGTCGAACCTTGATTCCACATACTGAGCTATGGAGTAACTATCTACAATAGTGTTCCATTGACCAAAGCCATCTTGGAACCATACTAAGTTCATAAATGAACTATATGATTCAACATCTTCTTTGTCACTTCTAAAGCGTCAACATACTTAGCCTTCGTTATAGAATTCACCACAGTAACCTGTTTGGAACAATTCCAACTTACTGTGCCACCATATCGTGTATTAGACAAAACCCTTAACTTAAATCAAAGATCACATGGAGCATTGATGAAGGCTGTATTGATGTAACTACTTACAACGAGTCTGTATCGATGTAACTTCTTACAACGAACTCTTCATATTCTCCGCTTGTGAGAAAACATGTCATCAGTGCTACTTTAGTACTCAACGACAATTTTCACTGTTGTCCCATGATCAACACTTTGATCACTTTGGTATCTTACTCGCAACTAATTTGGAGTACGGGACATATCTGATTGTTTTACATACCATGGAATACATGATGAATTCAAACACAAAGGTGTGTGGAATTTCAGTCATGTACTTTGCTCATCACTATTTTAGGACACCGAGTCTTGCCAAAACTCTTTCCATGTGACTTTGGCAAGAATCACTCCTTGGCGTTCTTATGCTAAATTGTTTTAGCATCTTGTCGATATGTATTTTGGCTTAGCCCAAATCTATCACCATAGATCATAATACTTAATACCGAGGCTTCCTAGCCCCAGTACTTCATCGAAAAACTATTTTCAGTGAAGTCCTAATTCGTGTCAAAAAAATTATATTATTTCCAATCAACAATGTGTCAAGCACACAAAGTTTTTAGAAATATTATTATGCTCCCACTTACTTTCTTGTAAACACAAGCATCTTCGCAATCCTTGATGAAATCAAACTCTTTTACTATTTCATCAAAATGAAGATTCCAACTCCATTATGCTCTCTTCTGTCCATTGCTGGACCTCTGAAGGTTGCACACTCACTAGGATCCTCTGGATCGACAAAACACTTTGGACTGTATCACATACAAGTCCTACGTTGTATTTCTATCTCATGGAAATCCTTTTGGCATCCATTTATCTATTCTCATGATTCAAATATGTATTAATTGCAAGTTTAACCCGAACCAACTTTAAGCATCGCTACGGTAAGACAATCTCGCCACAGTCAACTCCTTGAATTTGTTATAAGCAACAAGTCGAGCTTTATGGATAAAACATTTTTATCTGTATCAGTTTATAGTTCCAATAATATTCGTTAGACCCTAAGTATTTTGAAGTGTTTATCAAGATCTAATCTTGAATCATTTATATGGAAATTATCTTAGATTATATTGGCATTTAGACAATTCTGGAGTCAGGGCCCTTCAACGCTTCCTTGTGTATCGTAGGTATACTGTTGTCTAACAACAATATCTCGTTTGCACACCTTAGAGGTTTGCACGAGTTTTGCCTACGTGGTTCAGCTGCAAGTTCGACCGAAGTCCATACATCTCATGTAGAGGCTTCCGTATCGGTCGTAGTAAGAAACTCTGAAATTACTTCCAAGGTTTCTTTCCTTTGATCTGATGACGAAGATACTGTTATCTCGTCGAGTTCCACTGTCCTCCCACTCACCTTTTTGCAAGAAACATTTTCTTCAAAATCATACCGCATAATGTGGCAAACCTTTTGCCTCGGCATAGTGATGGAGGAATACCCAACATTTGGGATAACCTACAAAGTAATCCTTGTCTGATTTGGAATAGATTTGTAAATACTTTACACAAGCCCCATATTTCAAATCTTAAGAAATTACACAACATGGTTGGGCTTACCATACCATGGCGTCATTTCAACAGATCTGATGGCGCTCTTTTCAGTATAAAGCCGTAGTCTCTAAAGCATTACTTCAAAAGGGATAATGGCAAATCAATTTATGTCATCTTTGATCTTACCATGTCATAAAGTTTGATTACATCTTCACGATTTTCCACTCTAAGTGGTGTTTCGGGAGATGTAAGTTATGAAACTCTTTTCACAACTCATCAGACATTCGCTAAACTTGTAACTCAAATATTTCTTTCCGCAATCTAATTGTAGAAACATAATTTTCTTATTACAATAATATCCACTTCATTCTGAAAACCTTTTGAACTATTTCAAAGGATCCAGACTTATGTCTCATTAAGAAAATATTCACAAATCTACATGAGTCTTCTCTAAAGATAGACAAATCCACTGCTAGCAATATTACTTATTGGACTACACACATCAATATGTATGATTACCAATAAGCTCGTTGCTCATTCCTTATGGCATGTGAACGGTATTTTAGTTACTCTGTTTTTGGACAAAGTTGCAAGTGGCAGATGATTCATAATCAAATGACTTCAAAAACCATCATTATGGAATTTCTCCATGAGGGTTTCTCCAATGTGACCAAATGCAGTGCCACATATATGTGGTATTCTTTTAGTCTTGTGACATTTAGTATCCGCGTTATGGATGTATTATATTATCATCAATATTCACAACATACATCTCATTCATAATGGAAGTATGGCCCTTATGTTATTCATAACACCGAACAACAATTGTTCTATCATGAACAACCTCCTTGCATCAAACCTTGTGGAATGGGCTAGAGTGTACAAAACTCTAAAATGAAATACGAAAATAATTGCAGAGGTAATACGCTGATGAAAGGTATAGTAACTTTTACTATGTTCCCAACGCGTATCTCAACCTTATTTTTAGCTAGTCTTTTAGGTCGTAGTAGTTCTTGCATCGACTTGCATCAGAATGCAATCGAGCGAGTATCCTTGTGATCAACTTTTAATCACAATACCCAAGAATCAGCGACTAACAGTTTAATCACAATTCCGAAGAATTACTTCTTTGACCAGCCTTCTAAACATCTATAACTCGTATGACATTCATACCTGAGCTGGACATTCCACTCTTCTTTCTTTACCTTTATACTTCTAACAGTCTTACTTCCAATATTTCTCCTACTCTTAGAAGAAACACCAAACTTTAAGAGTGGCATTAGCCCCGAACTTCCTAGGCGTGTAAGTCACACTAATACCCTTCAGACTTGTCCTTTCACTTTAAGTTGTTGTTTTATTCACCTTCATCACATGACAGGTGTTCTTCTAGATCCCTCTCTTCTTAGTCTAATACAAAATAAACACTTTACTAATACTTTGCAAACAAGCATTGCTTTAGATATCTGATATCATTTAGCCTTTGTTTGTATCTGAAACTAATTTTCAGTTCCATGAATATCACATAACTATCCCAAACTTTCAAAGTTTGGGTCTCATGGAAACAAACATATTGCACTTAACCGTAATGGAATTCTAGCTTTTGGATCGAAGGACGAGAGTCACATCATCCATAGCATTAGCGGGAGAATATCGAAAGCATGCGATAGGACAAAGTCCTTCTCGGCACTCTTGAGGACAATCCTCACATTATGTTACCAATCATAAAGTTTTAACCAGATAAATAATAGCTATTCAATTTTAATAGGGAATGTGGAAACGCGAGCCATTATTCTACAACTATTATGCAAATCACACTTAGATTATGTTCATAATTAATTGCACTGAGAATTAAAAAAGTTAATTCTAAAGTGCGCTCCCACTCAAATCAATATCTCTCATAATTGATTGTGAGTGATTCAAGATCCACGTATCAATTGTTTGCCATTGATGTAGATCATCACTGATGACGAAAATCTCAACCGGTAGGCCAACTTGCCAATCACATCTCTATGTGACTCCCGTTTATCTTTCGATGGACGTGTTCCAAGCTCAGGACTATCAAGCCAGAACGTCAAGACAACCAAGTGATCTCGCTGCGAGGTCTGACCATCACCCGCCTCATATACCTCAATTCATTCATACCCATGTGGACATGGCGCACCCCAAAAAGATACATATTTCAGACGGTGCTACACTTGGGAGAACACTAACTACTTGATATTTTAAGTGAGAGATCACCCTAATAAAAGCGACTACCGCGTAATCAAAAGGGTGCATCAAAAGTAATAAACATCTCAGGTAATTCATAATAGCATGATATGGTATAGCCCTTTCTTTCGGAGAAGGATTCTTCATCTTCGCAAAAATCCAAAAAAAGTTGCCGTGGCAGCAGTTTCGAAAACTACTGCCGTGGCAGAACTTTTCTGGCAAGGCCTGTTTCTTTTCTTTTTCTCCGTCTTTGGCTTTTGCGTCGTCTCCACTTTTGCAAAGCTTGTCATCACCCTGTGGATGCATCAAATAATATTGCTATCTCTATAGCTAACAAATTACAACAAGGTTGACATGCAGGTCAATTAAAGTGACAATCATATGGCTCCAGTCATCATGCCGAATCATGACACGTAGGTCATGTTAATTAATTTACATTATACAGTCATCTCATACATAATCAAATAAAATATGACAAAGACCATACCACATCACATGCCATCCTGCAAAACAAAGTTAGACGCCTCTAATCTGTTTATGCAAAATTTTATTTTATGTGGCTTCTAAGGTTTCGAAACAAACCGAAGCTACCAATGTCCATCATCAAGTATGATTATTCAAGTCGCTAGATTAACTTTGCAAGGCGTATGAAACATGAGATAAAAATCTCAAGCGCCATATTAAACTTCGTCATACGCAAGAACCACGTGCATATCATATCTGCATTGCCCTTTAGTCTGTGAAACATCCATCTTTCTTAACTTTGATGGAACCCAAAGAACTGAAGCACAACGTTGATCTGTCAACCAGCATACTCATGAGCAGCATGGAAGTATCGTGGATAGCCAGAACTTTGTACAAGATTCCATCATATCGTCAAGATCAGGACAACGCAAATTCAAGGAAAGCAACAAGACCATAGTTAATAGACTTCATCTACTACTCGCATAAATAATTTCTAGCAATAGATCTCATCTGCTACAAAATTATATTATGCAATACCCATACATCACATGTATTCTAGATCGTAACCTACATCTACGCATAGCACGGCTCATGATGCCACTGCAGGGTAACGCAGCAGAAAATAAAAAAAATTCGTCCTACGCACCGGCCCAGGACCACAATGAAAATGCATACAAGGTTTGATCTGCTCGTTACCAACTCATAGCGTAGCAGAAATAGAGTTGGTGAAGATGATTGGTGCAGGTCCCCGCAGCTAGGATTATACAACCTCCCAACCATGAGGATTTTCTCCCTCGAACAATTTCTCGGACGGTCCCTCGGACAGCCCTTCGGGAGGCCACGTGAACAGAAGATTGAACATACGACCTCTCTACTTGGTTGCACACATATGGTGTCACCTAACCAGCAGGGCTTCGCCGCTCAGAGCTAATCCTTACCGGAAACCAGACAGCCTTTTAGCACTACGAAAATATTTCGTGTGAGGGAGAGAGAAATGGCAGATCATGCATGCCTTGTGTTGAGAGAGTTGGAGTGAGTTTGGAGATCACTCTCCTCCTCCTTTTATAGTGTGAGGGAGGGGCTAAAAATTACAGCCACCAATATATGTGCCCCCCCCCACAAAACAAGCTCCCACCAAAGGTGGGGAGTTGCCTCATGGAGGCCCCCACTTACCACCATGGCCGGCCCAACATTGGGTTCCCCTATGGGGGTGCCTCCTCCCCAACACTTTCTACCATTTGGGGGGGCTGCCCCCCACCATGTCCCCCAACACTTTGTCCAGCCATATGGGGCATGCCCCCTAAAGGAGGCACCCCATAAACAGCTCAAAACAGCCCCCACAATTAGGGGGATCTTGTCCCCCCTCGCTGGGAGAAGATGTTTTTCCGCGCAAACTCTCCGAAAAAATTATGGAAGGTGCCAGAACATTTCTGGCACCCTCTAAAATAATTCTGGACGCGTTCCAAAACATTTTTGGTTTCTTCGAAACAATTCCTGTTTTCTCTCCAAAACATTTCCGTCGTCTCCGAAACTTTTCCGGTGACTTTCCCTCAGACTTCCGGTAGATAGATGACCCTTAAGTGTGTGACCCCATAGGTTCAGTGAAATATAGACATGACCGGAACTCTTTCCGATCAATGATCAATAGTGGAACTGTGACGCCCCCGACTCGACCGTGCACTAATCATACACGCAAGTGCGCACGATCAAGCCAGGGACTCACGGGGAGATATCACAACACAACTCTAGACACAAAATAAAATAATACAAGGTTTATATTACAAGCCAGGGGCCTCGAGGGCTCGAATACATAAGCTCGAGTTACACAAACGTCAGCGGAAGCATCAACATCTGAGTATAGACATAGTTAGAGAAGGTTGCCTTAAGAAGGCTAAAGCAAACAACGGTTGTGATCGAAAGAGGCAAGGCCTCATGGCTGGGAGCCTCCTATCTACTCCTGGCCATCGGTCTTCATGCAGTAGCAAGCTCCACCGGTGTGGTAGTAGTAGTCATCGACGTGGTCAGCTGTCTCCTGGGCTCCGCTATCTGATCGCAGCAAACGAGTATGGGAAAAAGAGGTAGCAAAGCAACCGTGAGTACTCATCCAAAGTACTCGCAAGACTTACATCAGATCTAAACTAAGTATGCCTCAGTTTCAAAGGGAAGGGGCTGTATCTGTGGACTATACTGCAGAAATGCCAGAATAGAGGGGAAGGCCTAGCCTATCGAAGTCTAGCATCTTTAGCGTCTTGCAACATTAGAAGAGTGTAGATTAGCATATATTAAAGCAATAGTTGTTTAATAGCAAGGCCTAGAGATCCTTCCTCGACTACCCCGCGAGGAAGTGATCCCGGAGCCAACATTATTAAATATCACAAGTATCCAGTTCAAGTTGTAGTAGATCGGGATACAACACTGAGCGTCCTGTTACCGTGGACACGGCTATTCGAATAGATAACTTCCCTGCAGGGGTGCACTACTGTTACCCAGCACGCTCGATTACATCTGGCCAGACACACTTTTCCGGGCAATGCCCGGCCTCGGATAACCAACACGACGCAGTCCTACCTAGGCTCAGCAGAGAGGTCCCTGCCGGTCTACATCCTAAGCGCTCAGGGGTCTTGGGCCCATCGCCCTTTGCACTCCGGGTCGTTGTGTCGCGTATCGGAGTACCAGCACCACCTCAGTCCTGGATGGCACTAGTCCTGACAGGCTCACAATGCTGAACTGGACGTCTGACAGAGCTTTCGACTGATACATACGACGCAGAGGGCCCCATAAACCATTATCCCGCGTGGTGGTAGTGCGTATAGGCCAGTGGCCAACTCAGATCAAATACCTAAATCCGTTAAGCGTATTATTAGGAGCTCGCGGAGACGATCAGTGATCCACGATCAGTGGTCCCGTCGCCCCGTCTCGAGGACTTACGGCAAGGGCCAGGCTTCCCTCTCCTGGGGCGGTCTGCCTGCCTGGCCGTGCCTCGTAATTATCTCGCGGGTACCCTCACGGTCAACCCGACTTCACATCACTCGCGGGTACCCCTCGGGGCCGACCCGTCTTTAGCAATTTTCTATGGTAAAGTCAAAGTATATGTGTGTCCATAACAACAAGAACGAATCTGAGGAATCACCCTCGTTGGATTCCCACTCGATGTATCCGTCAACGTGAACCCGGAGGAATCACCCTCGATAGATTCACACTTGAGGGGTTGCACGACAGAAGCATCGTCGAAAGTGGCGAAAGAGGAATCACCCTCAGTAATCCACACTCGACTAGCTACACTACAAAGTTATCATCATGAGTGGGTTAAGAGGCATCACCCTCGTCTCTCGATAGTAACGCTGCAAAGCCGTACAACTTAGGGGGTGTGCGGTGATGTGCTGGTCTCAGCCCATTGATCACCTCGATCGGGGCACTGGTACTAAAGCGGGGCAACTAGGACAAGGATGAGGGCCACAGATGGTTTACTAACCAACTTATACTAAGCAGTTAGGATAGCAGGTAAAGTATCAATAGCAGGTTACAAAAACAGGCTATGCATCAGAATAGGTAATTCGAAACAACAACTGTAGCAATTCTAATGCAAGCATGAGGGAGAAGGAATAGGTGATATAGGCATGTTCAAGGGGGTTTGCTTGCCTGGAAGCTCTGCTGAAAAGGAAGAAGGGTCGTCGGTGGAGTAGCAGTCCTCGGGGGCAACGTCGGTCTCGGTGTCTATCGGAGAGAAGAGGGGGAAGAAACAATAAATAAAAGCAAGCAAATGTACACATCTGCTTGGCATGGCAATAGGCTGCACTAGGGTGCCCTAACACAGTGCTAAATGATACAGACGGAGCAGGAAAATATCTGGGAATATTTTCCCGGCTTTTGGTGATTATCGGTATATGGATCCGGAGGGGAAGGTTCCATGTTCATTCAGTTAGGAGTGATGGTCAACATTTTGACCAAATATTCGGATTCGTCTTGTTTTTCTGATCAACTTTCATGTAGAAAACTTTTTGATCCGAGCTATGGTTTAATTTCTACGAATTTCCGAAGTTTAAAACAGTTTTCTGAAAATCATGGAATTATTGTAATTATTAAATCCACATTATCCAGAACAGTAACTTATGACGTCAGCATGACGTCAGGATGACGTCATCGGTCAACCCAGCCGGTCTAGGTCAGACATGTCATGCACAGTGCGCTAAACAGAGGTTAAACTAAACTAAATAGACATTAATTAGGGTTGGGCCCCACATGTCAGTGTCTAATTAAACCAACAAATTAAGTTTATTTGAAAAGTGGTTTAATTAACGAGTGGGGCCCGCCTGTCAGCAACTGGGGTTGCCCTGTCAGCACGTTGACATGTCAACCCAGTCAACTGGGGCCAGGGGCCCACTGGCAGTGACCCAGGTGGGCCCCAGGTCAAGCCACGTCGGCGGGGTGGCCGGTGTTTAGCCGCCGGCGCCAGAAAATGCGGCGGAGGCTCGGGAGGGTGCCGGAAAACGCTCACGGGGCTCAGTTTGCTGCGCCACGGGGTTGGTTTGAACGAGCGCGACGAGGCTCATCGCGTGGTGGTGGTTGTGGTTAGTCCGGTGATGGCCGGAAACGGCACGGGCGACGAGCGGAGGCGGCGGTGGCATTCGGGTGATGGCGAAAACGATGAGGCAACGTGTAATGGCTCGAACTAAAAGGGTAGGGGTGCTCTACGCATGCTTACGAGCTCGATGGACACCGTTGCGCGGGCGTGCTGTCACCGGAACATGGCCGGCGATGAGCTTGTGCGGCGGCGAGCTCGGCCTCGGTGGTCCTATGCCCTAGAGCTCGCGAATGACAGAGGAAAGAGAGGGAAAGGACGGGTGCTCACACTGGGGACGCACGGTGGTCCGGTTGAGGTTTAGTAGCGCCAAAATGAGGCGGATCGATGACGGCAGACGGCGGTGCCCGACAGGAGGGAAGAGCTCGATGTGGTCAGTTTGGGGGCGCCCGACTCGAATGGATGGCTCCAGCCGTCGTAGACGAGCGAGGCGGAGCTAGTGGACACGGAGAAACGTCGCAGCGGGCATGGAGGCCACGGGATCGAGGCGGCGCGGCCACGGCAGCGCTCTGGCGAGCTCGGGAGAGAGAGAGGGAGGCGATGGAGGAGGGGATGAGGACGGGCGCGGGTCCCCGAGGCGTGCGGTGGCGTTCTTATCGCCTCCCGCGGCTGGTTCGGCGGTGACGGCGCGCGGCGTCGGGCACGCGCGCGCGAGCCGACACGGGGAGGAGAGAGGAGGGAGATGACGCGGAAGTGGGCTGGGCCGCACTGTGGACTTAGGCCCAGTCCACAGTAGTTCTTCTTCTTTTCCCGTTTTTAGTTTCTGTTTTTCTTTTTACAGAATGGTTTTGCAAATGTTTGAGCTGCTAAATGACTTTTGTAAATTATGTGACTTAGCCACATAATTACATTGCAATATACTACACTGCCACAAAAAGTTTGGAGGCAAGATGATTTCATTTTGAATTTAAATTAAATGAAATGGATTAAATAGGCTGTTTTAGTTACTGTTTTTGGATGTTAGGGTCATCTAGGAAATTTTGGTGATGTTGTTTTCCTGAACATAAATAGTTATGGAATATTTCTAAAATTATGAACTATTTAGTTTCCAAATTGGAACAACTTTTATTTTCACTTCATATTAGAATTTCAATTTGAGTTGGAATTTGAAATGAGATATGAAACCAAATGTTGATCAAGCTTGTTAATCATGGTGACTTGGCATTATCAGAGGGTGATCACTGTAGCTTAATACATTGGGATGTTACAGGAACCGTGGACATCCATATTGATCCCTATACCCACACGAAGGATTATTCTAGTGAACCTGTAGTTGCCGTGTGCTATTCCTATTGCTTCGCGGCATGTTACAAATACCCAAGGTGAGATTTATCGGCATCCCCGTGAATCAACAACTTGTTCACAATGCCAGTTTCCTCGTTACTGGTTTTTGTTCTTTTTTCTCGTTCCCGTGTTCCGGCAGCCCCGTGATCAAATCACGCTGTGTCTGGCCAGACGATGATGGATACTGATACATCTCCAATGTATCTATAATTTATGAAGTATTCATGCCATGTTTATAACAATTTTATATGGTTTTGGTATGATTTTGATTAGAACTAACCCGGACTGACGTTGTTTTCGGCAGAACTACCGTGGTGTTGTTTTTTGTGCAGAAATAAAGTTTCTCCAAATGAGCTGAAACTTTTTGACGATTTTTTTGGAACAAAAGAAGCACTAGAAGCTTCGTCGAAGGACCAGAAGCCTTACGAGGTGCACACAAGGCATCAGCGCGCGCCGGGAGGGTGGCGTGCCCTGGTACCTTGTGCGCACCCTGTGGCCCCCCTTCGCGTGATTCCAACGCCAAAAAATCCTATAAATATAGAAACCCCCAGAAATAACCCTAGATTTTGGACTCCACCGCTGCAAGCCTCTTTACCTTTGAAATACCATCTGGAGCCCTGTTCCGGCACCCTGCTGGAGGGGGAAATCATCACCGGAGGCCATCTTCATCATCCCGGTGGTCTCCATGATGAGGAGGGAGTAGTTCACCCTCGGGGCTGAGGGTATGTACTAGTAGCTATGTGTTTGATCTCTCTCTCTCATGTTCTTGATTTGGCACAATCTTGATGTATCGCGAGCTTTGTTAATATAGTTGGATCATATGGTGTTTCTTCCCTCTCTACCTTCTTGTGATGAATTGAATCTTTCCCTTTGAGGTTTCATTATTGTCGGATTGAATATTTCAGATTTGAGAACACTTGATGTATGTCTTGCATGTGGATACCCATGGTGACAATGGGGTATTCTATTGGTTTACTTGATGTATGTTTTGGTGATCAACTCGCGGATTCCCGTGACCTTGGGGTGATCTAGGCATAGGGGTTGGTTGCACATTTTCATTATCTTTTCTCCGATAAGAAACTTTGGGGTACTCTTTGACGTTCTTTGTGTGGATTGAATATTATGAAACTGAAGGTGTTTGATGCATATTGAATAATCAACTCATGGATACTTGTGGTGACATTGGAGTATCTAGGTGACATTAGGGTTGGTTGATGCGTATCATATGGTGTTATTTTAGTACGAACTCTAGGTCTATTTGTGACACTTATAGGAATAGCTCAATAGATTGATCAGAAAGAACAACTTTGAGGTGGTTTCGTACCCTACAACAATTTCTATCTTATGTTCTCCGCGAATAGGAACTTTAGAGTGATTCTTTGTCACACGTTGAGGGATTGTTATATGATCCAATTATGTTAGCACTGTTGAGAGATTGCACTAGTGAAAGTATGAACCCTAGGCCTTGTTTTTAAGCATTGCAATACCGTTTGTGCTCACTTTTATTACTTTCTACCTTGCTGTTTTTATATTTTTAGATTACAAAAACCTATTTCTACTATCCATACTACACTTGTATCACCATCTCTTCACCGAACTAGTGCACCTATACAATTTGCCATTGTATTGGGAGTGTTGGGGACACAAGAGATTTCTTCTATTTGATTGCAGGGTTGTTTGAGAGAGACCATCTTCATCCTATGCCTCCCACGGATTGATAAACCTTAGGTCATTCGCTTGAGGGAAATTTGTTACTGTCCTACAAAACTCTGCGCTTGGAGGCGCAAAACGAGTCTACAAGAACAAGTTGTGTAGTAGACATCAGATACCGTAACACCGAGAGGGCCCAAAGAATATCTCTTCATCATCGGAGGAGCAAATCCCAATCTTGAGCTATCTAGTCCCTTGTCATACTTTTCCATTAACTCGTAAGCCGCCGTAATAGCCACCCTTTTATGGATGACATTTAACAAACCCCAAAGTTCATGAAGCAAGAATGAAGGAACTTGCTACGCTCATGGTCTAAGGAATTATGCAAACATTAACTTTCTCTTTGTTGTTAACCATCAACTGTTGATGAATGTATCTCATAGCATAACATCAATTGGGTTGATTCAACACAACCGTTCTTCTAACATTGTGTCCTCAAAGTTGCCGGCATAGACATGCCCATGATTAGGAAAACGTAATTATCATGCATCGCTTGAGCTAGTCTTAGAGGCCTGACTAGGAATACATTTTACTGTTTATTATTCCACATGTGCACATGGGTTTTCCTTAGAGCATTTATGGTTATACGGGCTTGGGAACCATATCTGTTATAGCACAAAAAATAAACATAATTATGAACATGGAAATAAATAATAACATTTATTATTACCTCTAGGGCATATTTCCTACAACTCCTGGGTCTAGGGTCATTCCAAGAACGGGAAGGATTGTCGGTGGTGCGTTGAAAGTGTTGAGTAATGGAACGGTTTTGTTAAAGTAACCCTGGCCCACCCGCGAGGGCAGTGTACTACGGAACTAGGCATAAATGGAAGCTTTGTCATGCGGGTAAAGTTGTGCAAGCTGAAAGTGCAATCATGCTCTTATCATATTTTGATGTTGATGACAAAATACATATAGGGGGGCAATTATGTTTGCTAAGTGTATACACAGGCTATTTGTCCCTTTGGCACCATTGTGTAGGAATCATGGGCACATCAAACGAGATATGACACAAACAGGAAGATAACAAGAAAAGTAGCGTAGGCTTTTTCATTTAAATCTTGAGTTATAGGGACCCCGCACTATTAAGAGGGGATCAAAGGTGTTCGTTCAAGATTTTCTCAACTCATCATCTTGTCACTATCACTACTAGGGAAAACCTTATAGGTGGAGGATTATCAGTAGCGCGCCTTTGTGGAACGCGCTACTGCTAATTTACAGTAGCGCGGTCACTGCACAGGCGCTACTGCTATCCACTTATCAGTAGCGCGGCTCGGAGGAAGGGCGCTACTGCTATGTGAGGCCTCCCTTAGCCACCAGGCTATGTATAGTAGCAGCGCGGCCCGCCTGAAGCGCGCTACTGCTAAAACTTTAGCAGTAGCGCATGTTGCAGACCCACCGCTGCAACTAATGTTGTACTGTGCAACATGGTGGGCCCCTCTTATCAGCAGCGCGGCCTCCAGGACCGCGCTACTGCTAACGTTTCAGCAGTAGTGCCGTTTTCTGGCCCGCGCTGCTGCGCCTTTTCATCCCTCTCCCCCTCCCCATTCCTCTCTCCCTTCACTTTGCCCTCCCCCCTCCTCGCTCCCTCGCTTTGCTTCTTCCTCACCTTGCTTCTCCCCCCATTACTCTCTTCCTTCTCCTACCTCTCTTTCCCTCTCTTTAATGCCCCTAACTACACCACACCTCCATTAATGCAACCCCTTTCTCTTTTCCTCACTTTTCCACCTCCTCCACTAGTTAGAGCCATCTCCTTCCCCAACTAGCTATGTAGATCTACCCATTCAATGACGTGACCTTTCTACGTCCCCAACTAGATCTATCCATTTAATTGTGCATGAGCTTCCTATGTTTTGCCGAAATGTCGATTTATTTCCGTTTCGGCGAATTTCGGGCAAACTCTATATGTCCTATATTTAGGGAAGGTCGTGCTGAATTTTTGTATGACTTTGATGCATGCATGCGTTTTATAATCATTTTGCTTATTATTACCGCGCAGGCGATCATGATGGTGAGTGGAACGATGGTGGAAAGGTGGTTGCGATCGGCGGTGCAGGACATGTATGAAAATAACCGGACAGAGATTTTATGTCCGTGCCGAAGATGCAAAGGAGGAGTTTGGCTCGACCCCTATAAGGATGGTCGTTTGAAGGCGCACCTGCTCATGACTGGTTTCATGGATGGCTATACTCAGTGGATAAGTGAAGATGATGAGGATGAGGACGCCGACGGGGCAGCCAATGACGACATGGGCCGGACGAAGAGATGACCGATAATGGCGGCGGAGAAGAGGCCGGACATGGCGGCGGAGAAGGGGCCGGACATGGTGGCGGCGGAGAAGAGGTCTGAAATGGTGGCGGAGAAGAGGCCGGAAATGGCGCCAGAGAAGACGCGGACACGCCGCAGCCTTCGTCGCTACTAAGTTCAATCGTGCGGGACCCTCATGTTCGAGACCTGCTTCGCAAGAAGACGAGTAGCGACAGAGCTGCTTCTAGAGAGGAGGCCAAGCTGGAGCAACTGGAGGTAGACTCGAAGACTCCATTGTATGATGGTTGCGATCCTGGGGTGACCCGCTTGAGTTTCACGCTCGAACTTCTAAAGACAAAGGCTAAAAACAAATGGACCGACAGAAGCCTCGATGAGCTTCTCAAGTATCTAAAGAAGGTTCTTCCCGCGGGGAACCTGTGTCCTACTAGTGTCGATGAGGCCAAGAAGATCGTGTGCCCTCTTGATCTGCCGCACATTAGATACCATGCATGCATCAACGATTGCATCATTTATCGGAAGGAGCACGCGGAAAAAAAACAACTGTCCGGTGTGCAATGCTTCTCGATACAAGAAGGCCGAAAAGAAATCTCCCCAGAAAGTTGTACTACCTACCGATCACTCCCCGTCTGCAGCGTTATTTCGTAGATCCTAAGGAAGCAAAGCTCATGCGCTGGCATGCGGAGAGGGTGAAGCCCGACGATGGAGATGATCCGAAGCTGAGACACCTTGCAGATGCAAGCCAGTGGAGAGCGTTCAACGCCGAATATCGATTTTTCGCAGGTGATCCAAGGAACATCGTGCGTGGCGCGAGTACCGATGGCATGAATCCGTTTGGCAACCAGAACACCAACCATAGCACATGGCACGTGTTTGTATGGATGTACAACCTTCCCCCCTGGAAGTGCATGAAGACAAGGTACATACACATGAGCATGCTGATTCATGGGCCGAAACAACCGGGAAATAATATTAATCTGTATCTGGGGCTACTTCAAGAGGAGTTAGACACGTTATAGAAAACATCGGCCAAGACATGGGATGCCAGCAAAGGCGAGTATTTACTAATTGAGAGCCGCGCTGATGACGATGGTGCACGACTATCTCGGTTACGGATATGTCGCAGGCCAGGTGTGCCACGGATATTGCGGATGTATGCAGTGTGTCGTGGTGAAATCACGGCAGATGCCATGAGATGGCTAAAACTGGGGGGCTGCGTGAGGACGCCGGTGGGTTCCAGAAGCGAGGTTGGCACGCGCATGCGAGAGACACAAGGCGTACCCAGGTTCGGGGCCCTCCGGAGAGGTAACACCCCTAGTCCTGCCGAGTGGGTTGATAGGCTCAGAGGCCCCAATGGTTACAATGGTGCTCCTGGAGCTGTTTGAGTGGAGGAGGCAGAAGGAGCTAGGTCTCCGTTCAGCCTCTCCTGTGTGTGTATGTGTCGGGGAAGAAGGCGTGAACCAAGTAGCCAACCCCCCCGCATGGAGGCCTCCTGGGGGGTCTTATAGCCCGACCCCCCAGGGTTACATGGGTAAACTGCACACGCCGGGACCCGAGCGTCGGCGTCTGGAGCCGGCAGTGGGCCCGCCGGCTGCTGGGCCCCGCCAGCTGCGGCGCCCGAGGGCGGCGCGACACTGTGGCCCGTCGCTTCGAGCGTCACGGAGTGGACGGTGCGTGCGCGCTTCTGCAGAAGTGTGCAGGAGTGGTCGGCGCGTGCGCGCTTCTGCCGAGGCGTGCAGGAGTAGACGGCGCGTGCGCGCTCTGCAGAGGCGTGCCGGAGTAGGCGGCGCCGCACGGGGCTGCACCGGCGCGCTGGTGCTGACACCGGCCGTCACGGTCAACAGGGTTGGCAGCTTTGCCGGCGTGCCCTCCCGAGACGGATGACACTGTAGCCATGTTCTCCCCTCGTGGGGAACTGCCTTGTCGTCGGACGCGAGGGGACGGCCGCCGACCCATTGCCAGCCGGCTAGCGGACAGCCGGACCCGGCCCCGGGCCGGGCCTAGCCGTCTACCGCTGGGAAACCGGCTGGTTGGCCAGCTGAAGGGGAGGGGCATGGGCTGCCCCGATGTTTTTGAAAAGGGGCTCCGGGTTCGCTTGCCTACCCTGGGGTCATCCCCCCGACACGGTGCATGGATGATACAATGTCTCAGCAACTAACGAAAGATGGCGGGTCTGGGAAAATCGTGTACATGGGGCATCGAAGATGGCTCGCGAAGGACGACCCATGGAGAAACCGTGGAGATCTATTCAATGGTGAGGCTGAGCATCGAGGACCTCCACGTAAAAGGAGCGGCACCAAAATCGATGAGCTGTTGAAAAACTGGTAACAGTGCCCCATGCCGGGAAAGATGAAAAAGGCGCCGGAGCCGCTGCTGAAGGTATGGAAAATGAGGTCTGTTTTCTGGGACTTGTAGTACTGGCCCAAACTCGACACGCGTCATTGCCTTGATCAAATGCATATCACGAAGAATGGCCTTGAGAGCTTGCTTGCAACACTGATGAACATGCCGGATAAGACCAAGGATGGGCCGAAGGCAAGAAGAGACATGGAAGATTTGAACATCAGGGCAGATCTCCACATGCCGCCCCGTAAAAAGTCGAAGGAGACGGAGACGGAGACGGAGGCGCGGGACCAGGGCAAAAAAGTCAACAAGAAGGAAGAGAATTATTGCCCCCCTTCTTGCTTTACCTTAAGTCCGAAGGAGATCGATTAATTCTTCAACTGCCTTACCGGAATCAAAGTTAGTTCCGGTTACTGTGGGAAGATAAGCAGATTTCTAGACACCAAGAAGAAAAGGTTTAGCGGGATGAAGTCTCATGACTGTCATGTGATGATGACGCAGATACTTCCTGTTGCCCTTAGAGGGATAATGGACAAGCACGTCCGTGACACGCTTATTAGTCTCTGCAACTTTTTCGACGTTATCTCTCGAAAGTCGATCAGTGTGAAACAACTCTAAAGGCTACAGGAAGAGATCGTTGTGATACTAAATGAGCTTGAGATGTACTTCCCGCCCGCGTTCTTTGACGTCATGGTGCATCGGTGAGTCCACATTGTGGACGACATCATAGACCTCGGGCCGACATTCCTGCACAACATGATGCCGTTCGAGAGGATGAATGGGGTCATCAAAGGATTCGTTCGTAACATGTCCCGTCCGGATGGAAGCATCATCCAGGGCTATCTGACCCAAGAGTGCACCTCTTTCTGCGAGAATTATCTATATGGTGGAGGCCTTGTTGTTGGTTTGCCCGTTAACAAGCACCTTGGGAGGCTCGGAGGAGAAGGTCACACCTCGGCCGGAGGGAACTGCATGTGGACCACTCGGGTCAACGCAATGACTTTGACAGAGCAAACTTAGTAGTGCTACAGCACCTAGACGTGGTAGGTCCTTTCGCGACACTGCACAAAGAAACCATCGCAAAGAAGTACCGTGACCGGGGGCTATGCAAGACGAACGCCGAAGTTATTAGAGAGCACAACTCCACTTTCCTACCTTGGTTCAAAGAGCATGTTCTTGCTAATCCCCAGGAAGAGGGCTCTACGGACGGATTGCTCATATACGCCTTAGCACATGGCCCCGCGGCCAACCTCGCGACCTATCAGGCATACGATACCAACGGATACACGTTCTACATGGAGGCCAAAGATATAAACAGTGATTTTCAGAACTCAGGGGTGACGATGGAATGCATGACCGGCGACAACGCCGCAACTGAAAGATTCTACGGAAGGGGCGAAGAGATCTGGGAGCTTGACTACTCTGGACTGCACGATGTGACGATGTTCCATGTCAGATGGGCTAAGAACGTCGAAAGAGAAAACCGGTATTTAACTACCATGTCTATACCCGACGCCAAGAGCGCTACCGTGAATGCCATTGCAAAAAAGAAGCCATGGGTACACGCTAAGCACATGACACAATGCTTCTTCATAACCGACCCGAGCAATTCCAGCCGTGTTGTCGTGAGGAGAGGCAAAAGGAACATCATCGGAATGGATGGAGTCACCAACGAGGAAGACTACGACCAGTATGGCAACCCGATGAGGGAAGATGATGATGACGACGAAGCATACGTCAAAAGAAGAATCAATACTACATTACCCAAGAAAGATCGTACTCCATGGGAAAGGAAAAGTCACAATGAGGGGCTCAATTATTCGACAGCGACCAAGAAGGGAAAGAAGCTCACTCAGAAACGAAAACATCGACGTTGAGAAACCATCATTTATATATATGTATTTATTTTGTGGACGCACTTAATCGTTATCGGTCAAATGATGTGTAATATATATCGTCGCCTGAGTTATATACATTGTATCCGATCCCCTTCTTCCCGGCTCGGTCGTCTTTCAGAAAAGAAAATAAATAGAAAAATGAGAAAGGAAAGAACAAAATGAAAGGATTAGAAAAGGAAATGAAAAGAAAAAGAAAAAGGAGAAAGGAAATAAGAAAAATAAAATGAAAAGAAAAAAGCAAAAGGAGAAAATGAAAAGAAAAATCAAAGGAATAGAGTAGCGCGTGTCTGGACCCGCGCTATAGCTAACTTAGCTGTAGCGCGGGGGTACCCAAACCGGCGCTACTGCTAAGTTAGCTATATTAGTAGCGCATGTGTGGACCTGCGCTATAGCTAAGTTAGCTGTAGCGCCGGTTTGGGTATCCCGCGCTACAGCTAAGTTAGCTATAGCACGGGTCCACACCCACGCTACTGCTATGTTTGAGTTAACCGCACCGCGCGGGCTCCCTTCCTCCTCATTCCTCCCCCAATTCGCACTGCTTACTCTGTCTCTCCCCTCGTCGCCGCCGGAGCCCCTGCCCTCACCACGCCCCAGCCTCGAGCGCCGCCGGAACCCCTGCCGTTGAGCGCCGCCGGAGCCCCTGCCCTTGCCGGAGCCGGAGCTCCTACCCTCGCCGCGCCCCAGCCTCGTCGCCGCCAGAGCCCCTGCCCTCCTCGTCGCCGCCTCGCCACCGTCTCCCCCGACCTCCACCTCCCCGATGCCGTCTCCCCCGACAACTACTGTAAGTCCCCGCCCCTCCTCTCTCTCATTTTAGTATACTGAATTCTAGGGTTAGGTGTTTTTGTTAATTGAATTTTAGGTGTTTAGTTAACTGAATTCTAGGGTTAGGTATTTTAGGTGTTTAGGTGTTTTAGTTAACTGAATTCTAGGGTTAGCTGTTTTAGTGAACTGAATTTTAGGTGCTTAGTTAATTTATTTCTAGGGTTAGCTATTTTAGGTGTTTAGTTAAGTTAATTCTAGGGTTAGGGTTTTCAGTTCCAGTTAAATGAATTCTAGGTATTTTAGGTGTTTTAGGTGTTTAGTTAACAGAATTCTAGTGTAATGTTAGTAAGTGAGTGAGAGTGTGCTTGCTTTTTAAAGATTGGGGGAAAAGATGCAAAATTAGTAGGACAAAAAATTCAGAAAATTCATAGAAGTTTTATGTTGGATATTAGATAGGAATTTAGCTAGGTTTTTTTATTAGGACAGTAGCTGTTTTATATTACGACAGTAGCTAGGGTTTTTTGAGAAGTAGCTATTGTTTTGTTTAGTTAACCCTAGTAGATAGGAATTTAACTAGGGTTTTTTATTAGGACAGTAGCTG
This sequence comes from Elymus sibiricus, assembly GCA_039707655.1. Taxonomy (NCBI): domain Eukaryota; kingdom Viridiplantae; phylum Streptophyta; class Magnoliopsida; order Poales; family Poaceae; genus Elymus; species Elymus sibiricus. The sequence continues at coordinate 489,817,458 of CM077666.1, forward strand.
TTTTATATTAAGACATTAGCTAGGAATTTAGCTAGGGGTTTTGAGAAGTAGCTATTTTTTTTGTTTAGTTAACCCTAGTAGATAGGAATTTAGCTAGGTTTTTTTATTAGGAAAGTAGCTATTTTATATTAGGACAGTACCTAGGAATTTAAAACATATTTTGATGGTGAATTTCTTTATGGTGAATTTCTTTGAATAATTAAAGTGCATGAATTTCTTTGATATACATGATGTTGGCTGTTGATGGTGAACATATTTTGAATAATTGAAGTGCCAAATGATGTTGGCTGCTGTTGTTGCCATATGATGTGCCAAATGATGCAGATGATTTGCTATTGTTGCCTATGTTGGCTTTTCTTGTTTGCAGGGAAATGATCCGAGTGCCCTATGTTTTGCCGGAATGTTGATTCATATTCGTTCCGGAGAATTTCATGCGCTCGATATGTCCACTTTTTAGCAAAGGTCATGCCGAAATTTCCCGTGAATTTCGGCATGACTTGTGCTAGAAAGTAGGCATATCGAGTGCCCGGGATTTGCTGGGACGGGAATGAAACGGCATTCCGACAAACCATAGGCCTTTTTTTATGTCATTACTCATTTTATTATAGTTTAAGAATTAAACGAGCAGACTTAATCGTAGGAAACATGTCGAACAATGATGAAGCCGGGGCTTCTGACCACGCTGCCGACGACATACAATATGACCGTGAACATGATTACCTCAACTTTTTGTCTAGTCAGCAAACAGAAGGTTTGTAGGGTGACCTGGTCATAGCGGGCGATGGTACTGGCGCCGACATCGACACCGATGGCACCGGCACCGATGGCGGCGCTGAGACCGGCGCCGAAGGTACCGACGCCGAAGCTGGTAATGAAAAGAAGAAGCAGAGGACAGGACACCCTAACAAACTCGGCATCGGAAGAATCCTGGTCATAGAGATGCACCCCGGCAAATTCGAGCCAATACCGCCGGATGAAGCTCGCAAGTGCTACGACAACCAAGTCGGATGCATCCTACGGGAAACCGCGAGCATCAATGACAATGACTTATGGAAGAAACCACATCTGGAGCACTTGCTCCTAACGAAGCTACACAAGAGATTCTAATTCCCCGGCCGGGATGACCGCATAGAATACCCGTGGGATGATGCTGCCATGAAAGATATCAATAACCACGCCATGGGCATGTTCAGCAATGATTTGGCCGCCTGGAAAGGGAGGGTGAAATGAGCGATTGATGCTAACGAACCCCTGTCCAAGATTTTGGCGGACAATCCGACACTTACGGCAGAGGAGTTCGAAAAGTTCAAGGACACTTCCGCTACCGAGGCAGCCAAGATAAAGTCTGAGAAATACAAGGGGCTTGAGCAAAGGAACACGGGGAACCAACGCCTCGGAAGCCGTGGCTACATTGGCAAGAGGCCCATATGGTATAAGGAGGATGCGGAACGTGAAGCCGCGGGGTTCCCAGACCCCTACACGGAGTTCACCGACCCGCAGGAGCGTGACTTCATCAGGGCCCGGTACAAGTGGAACAAGGAAAAGAAGGTTTGGTACACGGACCCGATCACGAGGAAATTGATTAGATTACTGGTAATTATTCTTTTACCACCTTACATTTAGCTTCTGATCAAGTCGACTACACGTTGTAGTAACATTCGTAAACGGTTCACGTTCCTTTTGTAGAAGGAGCAACACAGGCTTGCGGCCGAAAGCGACTCGTCGTCTCAGTCGTCGATGAGGCCCAAGTGGGACACCCCTCTCAACTGGGCCTTGAACCAACTGAAGGGATTCCCTTTGGACCAGCGGCCGCAATATGGACGTGTGCATGGCGTCGGAGACGGCGCCACGTGGAAGTACTACTACAACGAGGGCCCGGAGGCCAAAAAGCAGAAAAAGAAGTTCAGTCAGTTGAACATCGACGAGAAGGTGAAGCTTGCGGTCAAGAAAAATGCAGCTGAGGCCGAGAAAAAAGCAGCTGAGGCCGCAAAAGTGACCAAAAATGAGTTGGTCCAGCAGGCAGTCAATGCAGCTGTAGCTGCCTACAGAAATGATTTTGCTACTAACTTGATTCCGGCTATTATCGACTGGACAAAGCAAAATCCAGACAAGACGGCACAGGATTTTCCCATGCCCAGCTTCGTCGGGAGCAACTCGGTGAACATCGCACCACCACCACCTGCTGCCGCTACCGCACAAGGTCCCGCACCCGCGCCTGCTCCCGCACTTGCTCATAGCAGCACGTCCTCTGTCTCTGGCGTGCTAGGCGGGCCTGCGTCTTTGGCTGACCTCGACGCCCTCACAGTAATTACATGTCACACCAACATATATATAATCTTCCATTTTTCATTGCATTTCGGATGTCTTACGCTGCAGATATGTCTTCGTAGGCCGACGAAACCCCGTGCACCATACTCTACATGATCAACGGCCAAAAGGTGGACATGGGAAAGGCAGTGATAACGAAGCCCTTGGAACTCACGTTCCATGGCCAGCCGATCCCCGTTGGCACCTTCAGGGTTACCTTGCCGAGTGTGAAAGCGGGCCACGAGGATTTGACTCCTCCAGTACGGCTCGGGGGAGAGGAGGACGAGACCCCGATGCGGCTTGGAGAATGCAAGGGTTGGATGCTGCTGTGGCCGAAGAATCTTCTTCGTCTGGAGGCGGCCGAGAGCACACCAATGACCACACATCAGCAAGGTATGAACACCACCACCCCGCCTACACAATTACCAGCGCCTCTCATGCCAGGTGAGAGCGGTGGATGACGCGAGGAAGGGGGTCCAATAGTGGATGATGTAGTCGGCCCCGTGGAACAAGGAATGGATGATGAGATGGAGGAGGAGGCCCCTCTCCGGTTCCTCAATACCGGCGCCGCCTATGATGACGGACAAATGATGAGTCAGCCATATGACTCGGGCTATGAGCATGCGGATGAGGAGATGGATGATGTGCCCGGGCAGGAACGTCCTAGGGTTGATTGCAAGAAGTCTCTCTTCATGCAATCCTCACAGGACACGCCTCCAGATGCCGCCTCAACGTAGGGTCATCTAGCCTAGGGTCGTAAAGTGCTTAGCCCGACGACACTAGTGGCGGGGGTAAGGAAGGGTCTGGACGGTCAACCCAAGAAAAAGGAGAGGAAGAGACCGCCGAAGAGAGGCACTGCTGCCGCCAAAGCTGCCAAAGCTTCTAGCAGCCAGCCGACCGATTTTGCAGACCGTGTACCGGTCAAAGGTGCGGCGATGTACCATGTCGCGGGCGAGCCGATCCTACCGGCGAAACCACTTGAGGGCATATCAGGGGATCTCAGGAGACTGCATGACCATGTGTTGTCGACTGAGAAAAGCCTTCTCGCCTCGGAGGATCTAGGATATCCGCTTTACGTGGTTCTTGTGCCTCAGGCCAAGTGCTACGTCGACACACTGCCCGCGGAGGTGTTCTTCCTGCGGTTTGATTACATCTTTGAGATGTTTCTCATGAGGCGACTCGATTTTATGATCATCTTCCTTTTTGCGCTACATATGAACTTCGTCATCAGGAGAGAACAAATCTCGCAAATCTCGGTGGCGGATCCATACTACATGCATGAGTCCTTCTTGAGTATCGGCGAGTTTGAACGTAAAGCTGCTAGGGACTACATCGAATACTTCATGATAACGAATAAGGACAAGGAAACGATTCTCCTGCCTTATCATCCAATGTAAGTCATTGCCGGACAACCCTTTCGTACGTTTCAATCATTCCTTCGCTCATATGGAGACTAATTTGAGGTGTCTTTACTTTCCGTAGCAACGGGCGCGCCATCCTTATCGTTCTTTTCCCGCGAGTCTCCCACGCCGTGTATTTCGAATCGTCTAGAAACTTTGAGAAGAAATTCTACACCCACATAATGGATATTCTGGATGATGCTCTCCACGGCTTCAGCATGAGGGGTGGCCACATGGAGATCAGGAAACAAAGGAAGAACAAGCCGGGTTTCTCGCATAAAACTACCTTCTGCTCCATCCATCAACCGACAACAAGCAAGAACGATGGATTCTACCTCCTCCATCTCATGATGGAGTTCAGAAGGGATCACCAATAGCTTCGCATGACAACAAGAAACGATGAACATATCCGCAAATGGGCAGAATCCTTAGGAGACGAACCGGATTATAAACTCAGAGATGACTTCTTTCGCATCCAGAAGGACATTGCAACGATCATCATGAAAGAAGTCGTCAAAGAGAAGGGGATGTTCGACCACGGCCCTATATCGCGAGCTGACGTCAGAACTTGCATAGGCATGCAACGTCAGGACCTGACGCCGTTCACGAACCTAGGGTGCATCCTCCCGGATATGGATGGATGGAACTTCCAGTGATTGACGATGCCGATGATGATGTGTCGGTTGAACTTGTAGTTTCTGTAGCGATGAAACTTTGTGATGTCAACGGTCCTGCTGAACTTGCGTAACGCTAGTTTGTTAGTTTGGGTATGATGACCTGCATACATCGAGTTAATTAGTTTGGGTACGATGAACCTGCGTTGATTAATTATGTTTACTATATGTTGCATCTATTAGCTAACTCTTTCTTTTCGTGTTGCTCATATATATTATGTTGCATATTATTGTTGAATTCGCTTGATGAAGATGCATCTCTAACAGGTACATAGGTCCTTGATGGCGAAGAAGTGCTATGTCGTGTACATAGGGAGGGTTCCGGGAGTGTACAATGAGTGGCCTGAGTGTCAGGCCCAAGTGTCACGGTTCTCGGGCGGCCGCCATAAAGGGTTCGATAGCAGACAAGAAGCAGAAGCTAGTTACTTGAGGTTCACGCTAGCGCGAGATATGAATCACAACGGGTGCCTCATGTACTGCATGATTCCGCCCTTACTCATAGTGATAGCTCTTCTCTTCTATATCATCGTTTAGATGGATGATGAAACATGTGTATGGGATGACGATGTAGTTGCATGTATTCGAGACATATCATAACTTGTATCGCTATTTCGAGATCGATGATGATGAGAGACATCATTTGTGTTGGATGATGATGACATGATTTGATGAGACTATTTGCATGTGTATGATATGATGAGACTATTGTGTGTATGATATGACAGGCTATTGTATAAAACCTATTAAAAAACAGAGTAAAAACGCTGCAAAACAACATTACAGACAATAGTAACAGTAGCGCGTGGTATGTGTGTAGCAGTAGCGCTGCCTTAGCAGTAGCGCGTGGTAAACAGGCGCGCTGCAGCTTTTAGCAGTAGCGAGGTCCACCTAAACGCGCTACTGCTAAACTCTGTTAGCAGTAGCGCGTGTGGAACAGCGCTACTGCTAAGAGTTAGCTGTAGCGCCGTAGGAGTAGCGCGCCCACCAGCGCTACTGCTATGACAAAACCCCGCGCTACTGCTAGGGTTTTCCCTAGTAGTGTATCATCCTACACATACACCACTACATATTGCCGGACCATCCGGGCATTGCCTGATTCGTCCGGGTCCCTATCCGGATCATCCAAACGTCGCCTAGATGGTCTGCCTGGATGGCTGTACAGAGAGCATGTTCATCCGGCTTCCCCTAGATCATCCGGACCGCACTCCGGATAATCGGGTACCCCAGTGTTTAGTCGCCTATGTTATTTTCATCCGGAGTCCCTCCCAGACGTCCGGACCCATCTGCGTGGCTGCGTTGAGTTGACCCAGCCGGATCATCCGGATCCCCAGCTGGATCATTCGGGCATTGCCCGGATCATCCGGGCAGGCATGCGGATCATCCGGCAGGTCACTTAGTGTACCAAACGGCTCTATTTGCCTTGTGCTATAAATACCCCTCTCCCACTCTGGGAGAGGATTGACCACTACATTCAACATTTTCCCAAGAACAAAAGTGATCCCTCTCATACTCTCCGACACCAAATCTTAGATCCCGAGACGATTTGTGAGAGTTCTTGAGAGTTGTTCCAATCAAAAGAAAGATCTAGTCCCTCTCCTTCTTGTGTCCAAAGAAAATCGTGAGTTGAGCAAGTCTTGAGCTTTTCCCCCTAGATCTTGTTACTCTTGGAAGTTGGAGACTCCTAGGCGGTAGGAGTTCTTCGGAAAGGAATCGTTCATTGTGATTACCCCTAGAAAGTTTGTTAAGGTTTGATGACCACCTTAAGGTCTATCGCTAGTGGTTGAGAAACGCCTTCGTGGTGTTGTCTCAAGGGGAGAGTAATGTCAGCCTTCGTGGCATTGGTGTGCCTTCGTGGTAACATCCACCCCTTGAACGGTGACTAGCCTCCCTCCAAGGAAGTGAACATCATCATACATCCTTGTCTCCCGGAGTTGTGGTTATCCCTAACCCTAACTCCCTACTTGTGGTTAATTGTCTCTTAGTCTTTACTTTACATATTATTGTGTTTGCTTACCTTACTACTTGGTGTTGTTGAATATATTCCATAGCACTAGATTCACCTTAGCAATTGTTAGGCTCACTTTCATATTCCGTATTATTGCCTGAAATTTCTAAATAATAATTAAAATTTGTATTTGTACCCATTCACCCCCTCTAGGTCCATCTCGATCCTTTCAATTGGTATCAGAGCCTCATGCTCTTATTCTTGTGGCTTAACCGCCTTAGAGTGAGTTGAGTCTAGAAGGTACCGCGGTACTTCCCAATCCTCGTGAGGATATTGATCTTCCCTTGGAAGAACATAAGATGTACTCTCACGAGGATTTGGAAAAAGCTCTTGCTAAGAAAAAGGAGGAGAATGATGCTTCTCTTGAGGCCTTGGTCCAACTGAGGATTGCCACATTGGTTCCGAATGCTATACCAATTGGTAATGCAAGTGATACGCCTTCGGGGACAAATGTGTCCAATCCTCCTTCGGTCCAACAACCTCCTATGAACGGTAATACCGGTATTCCATGGCTTTATGCAAAACCTAAACATGAGAAACCTAAGCATAACTTTGGGGGTACGCCTCCTTTGCTTGATGACAATGCAGATTTTTGTCATTGGAGGATTGGGATGCAGGATGATCTTCGGTTCGTCTGTGATGAGATGTTGGAGGTTGTGGAGTTTGGCTTCAACCCCGTCAACCCAAAGAATCTCACACCATCGGAAGCCTATGACAAGCATCTCAACGACTCCACACTCATGGTCATAAGAAGGGGTATGTTAGATAAGCAGAGAAGGCCATACATTCACATCACAAGTGCCAAAGAGCTATGGGATAGCATTGTGATGACCAAGACCAGTACCTCCGCTCTCCGACTTGCACAATATGAGATTGCCAAAGGAGCATTGCATTACTTTTGTATGGAGAAAGGTGAGACTCCCAAGCATCTTCACGAGCGTCTCATGACCCTTGCTGCCGACATTGAGTCTTTTGATTGTGACTAGTCCCAAGATGGATTCAACATGACAAAGTGTTACCTTGTGGACAAGTTGTTGAATGCTCTCGCCCCATATCATCATCAAATTGTTTGGGACATAAGACGTGAGTTTGGTTTCAAGGACATGTCTCCCGATGATGTCACTTCCACATTTCAACTATACGAGGAACACAAGAACAATGCAACAAGACATCTTAACATGCATGGTAGTTCATCACCAAAGACAAACCTTGCATTGAAGGCCAAGCAAGTGTATATTGAAGAACAAAGTGATGAAGAAGAAGAGTATGAAGAAGGTGGTGAGATTGACTTGGATGAGGGCCCCTCATATGAAGACATGGCTCTCTTTGTGAATAAGTTTAGCACGGGAAAATTCAAGGAAAGATTTCCAAAGAAGAAAGTGAGAAGTAGCTACAACTGTGAACAGTCAAACCACTTCTCCAATGATTGCCCTGTTGAGAAGAGAGAAGATAGACGAAGGTTTCCCAAGACCTTTGTGAAGAAGAAATTTCCCAACCCCTTGAACTCCAAGCTCAAGAGGAAAGAAGGAAGGGCAATGGTTGCTCAAGAAGAATCCGACCCCGATGATGTTGGTGGTGTTGCCGGTGTAGCCCAAGACTCTCAAAATACCTTGAGGCTAGTCAACGAGAGTGGTGATGTTGTCACCTACAAATACATGAAGGACTACAAGGGCAAAACTCACAAGTTCCTAACGGTCAAGGCCGTGGTGGATGACGAGCAGCAACAAGCTTCTTTGGGCAAAGTCAAGGTAACCCCATGAGTAAACCCTCCACTCTTCACTCCTACTCCCGATGAGTTTCTTGATGCGGAGGATGACAATGATGAAGATGATATAAATGATCCTTTGTTTGGAAAAATGACTAAATTCATGAGCTCCCTCAAAGGAAAGAAGCTCACTATGTTTCGTATGCTTACGGAGATGGAGAGTAAGCACACCATCACCATTAAGGAACTCGAGACCCTCATTACCGAGGAAAAGGAAAAGTATGAAATCCTTGAGCGAAAAGTCTAATACAAGGAAGCACGTAATGATGAATTTTACTTAAAAATTGGAACAAACAATGATCTACATGCTAAGAAACTTGCCTCTTTGAAAAAGGCTAAAAACTCTTGCAAGGAGTTGATGAATGATAAGAGTAAGATCGAAGAAGCTCATGCCACTCTCTCTAAGGATTGTGAGCTTCTCACCGTGTCTCTCAAAACTAAGGTGGAAGAGCTCACTAGTCTTAAAAAGAGTTTTGAGAATCTCAAGCTTACTCATATAGAGACTCTTGGCAAGGCTTATTCTTCTCCTATTATAAATCTTGATGCTTGTACTACTAACTCTAGTGGTGATCTAGCAGCAATTCTTGAGGAGAACCGATCTCTAAAATCCCAACTTGAGAAAGGGCTCATGTCTTGTGTCCAAAGACAAAAGAACCTCAATGATGTGTTGAGCGAACACAAAGAGGTTGTAGCCAAGGAAGGGCTTGGGTTTGACCCAAGCACGAGCAAGAAGAAGACTAATCCTCACAAGAGTACTACTCCTCTCAAGAAGACATTTGTGCGTGAAGGACACAAGGAGAAAGGAAAGGGTCAAGTCGAAGTGGTTGTGAGTTGAAAAGGCACTAGGGGCAAGCCTACTCACAACAAGCCAAAGGAGTTTATGCCCCCATCCTATGTGCTCTGTAAGGCAAATGATGGAGATGTTTATGCTCAATTTGTTCGCCCTCGTAATGCTTTCCGTTACTATGCAATTTGGGTTCCAAAGACCCTTGTTACTAACTTGAGAGGTCCCATTGCAAAATGGGTGCCTCTAACAAAGACTTAAATTGTGTTAAGGGTGCTTTCCTCGGTGGAGTCAAATGGGTGATCGATAGTGGATGCACCAACCATATGACCGGAGATGGCAAATTGCTCACGGACTTCATGGAAGCTATTCAACCATTTATGAGCATTGTGTTTGGAGGAGGATCAAAAGGACATGTACTTGGGTTGGGTAAGGTGGCTATTACTAATGACATGTCTCTTGCAAATGTCATGATTGTGAAATCCCTTAAATATCATTTGCTTTCCGTTTGCCAATTGGCTCTCATTGGTTATGATACACTATTTGGACTAACGGATGTGAATGTCTTTAAGAGAGATACTCTCGAAGTGGCCTTTCTTGGAGAGTTGGATGGAAACCTTTACACGGTTGATTTCTCAAAAGAGAGCACTTTCCATGCAACTTTTCTAATGGCCAAGGCTGACAAGGGGTGGCTATGGCATCGTCGGCTAGCCCATGTCGGTAAGAGAAATCTTAAAGATCTCTTGAAGGGTGAACACATCCTTGGACTAACCGGTGTCTCTTTTGAGAAAGATCGTGTGTGTAGTGCATGCATAGCTGGGAAGCAACATCAATCAAAGCACCCACCCAAGAATATCATGTCAATGTCAAGGCCGTTGGAGCTCCTTCGTGTGGATCTCTTTGGACCTCCATCATGGGATAGTCTTGGTGGGAAGAAGTATGGTCTTGTCATTATGGATGACTACCCAAGATACACATTGGTGTTCTTCCTCAAGTCCAAGGACGAGACAAAGATCACCTTCATTGATTTCCCTAAGCAAGCTCAACAAAAGTTTGACAAAGAAATCTTTTCAATAAGAAGCGGCAATGGCTCCGAGTTCAAGAACTACTCCTTGGAAGAGTTTCTTAGTGATGAGGGGATTGAGCATCAATATTCCACACCATACACCCCTCAACGAAATGGTGTAGCCGCAAGGAAGAACTGAACACTTGTGGAGATGGCAAGGTCCATGTTGGATGAGAACAAGTCACCACATAGCTTTTGGGTCGAGGCCGTCAATATCGCGTGTCATGCATCAATCCGGCTCTTCCTCCACAATATCTTGGAGAAGACCCCATATGAGCTCTTAACTGGGAACAAGCCAAACATGAAGTACTTCCGTGTCTTCGGGTGCAAGCGCTTCATTCTTAACAAGAAAGATCATGTAGGAACATTTCAATCCAAAACAATTGAGGGTATATTTGTTAGTTATGGGTCAAACTCTCATGCCTATAGGGTCTACAACAAGTCCACCAGATGTGTTGTAGAAACTTGTGACGTGGTGTTTGATGAATTTAACGGCTCCCATGGGGAGCAAGTTGATCTAAGTGATGTAGGTGATGAAGATCCTTCACAAGATATTTTGTCCATGGGTGTTGGTGCTCTTCTTTCAATGGAACAAGTGCCTCATCAAGTTTATGAAGAAGACACAAGCTCCACCCTCATACAAGCTACTACAACCCCTACACCACCACAAGATCCCATTGTTCAAGAGGAGCCCATTATCCAAGAACAAGAACAAGACCCTCCACATGCATATATCGAAGAAAATGAAGAAAGAGATGATGAACCTCAGCAAGTGCAACGTAAAGAGGAAAATCTTCCACCGCACGTTATGGATCATTATGTTGAGTATGTTGATGATGGAAATGAAGTTGAACCTCGTGAAACCTTAACCTCCATCACACTTCGAGTGGCCGGTCGCGTGGACATTGACCAAATTCTCACCGGCATATCAGAAGGTAGAGTCACTCGTAAACAATTGATAAAGTTTTGTGCTCACTTCTCGTTTGTTTCTAGTATTAAGAGACTCAAGGTCCAAGACACGTTGATGGACAATGATTGGCTTGTTGCCATGCAAGAAGAGTTGAACAACTTCGAACGCAACAAAGTGTGGACTTTGGTTGAGAGGCCAACCAAGGAACACAATGTCATTGGAACCAAATGGATCTTCAAGAACAAGCAAGATGAGCATGGCATCATCATTAGAAACAAGGCAAGGTTAGTGGCACAAGGGTACTCTCAAGTTGAAGGTTTGGACTTTGATGAGACCTTTGCTCCCGTTGTCCGTCATGAATCTATTCGCATCTTGCTTGCTTATGCCGCTTTCAATGGTTTCACTTTACATCAAATGGATGTGAAAAGTTCTTTTCTTAACGGTCCTCTACAAGAGGAGGTATATGTGTCACAACCACCTGGGTTCATTGATCCTGATCACAAAGACTATGTTTATAAACTTTACAAGGCTTTGTATGGCCTCAAACAAGCACCATGATACGTCTCCAATGTATCTATAATTTTTGATTGTTTCATGCGATTATATTATCAATCATGGATGCTTTATATGCAATTTTATACTCCCTTCGTTCCATAATGTAGTGCCTATAGATTTTTTTAAAAGTCAAACATTACAAAGTCTGACCATATTTATAGAGAAAAGTAGGTACAAGTAGAATACCAAATGCACATCAATGGATACATAATGAGTTATATTTTCATAATGTACATGTTTGGTAGTGTAGATGTAGATAGTTTTCTCTATAAACTTGGTCAAAGTTGGCAAAGTTTGACTTTCAGAAAAATCTATATGCACTACATTGTGGAATGGAGGGAGTATCATTTTTGGGAACTAACCTATTAACTCAGTGCCAGTTGCTATTTTCTGTATGTTTTTTGCTTTTCAGGAAGTCAATACTAAACGAAGTCCAAACATGATAAAACTTTACGGTGATTTTTTCTGGACCAAAAGGGACCCTAGAAGCTTCGGGAGGAGGCCAGAAGAGATACGAGAGCGCCACAAGCTCACACGGCACGCCCCAGGGGGGCGTGCCACCTGAGCTTGTGGGGCCGACGCAACTCCGTTTGACCTAATTCCAACTCTACAAATTCCCATAAATCCTAAAACCGACAGGGAGCAACCCAAAACAATTTTTCCACCGCCGCAAGTCTCTGTTCTTCCGCAATCCCATCTGGAGGCCTTTTCCGGTACTCTGCCGGAGGGGGAATCAATCACGGAGGGCTTCTACATTAACCTTGCTGCTTTCCAATGATGCGTGAGTAGTTTACCACAGACCTACGGGTCCATAGCTAGTAGCTGGATGGCTTCTTCTCTCTCTTTGATCTTCAATACAAAGTTCTCCATGATCTTCATGGAGATCGATTCGATGTAACCTTCTTTTGTGGTGTGTTTGTTGGGGTCCGATGAATTGTGGGTTTATGATCAGATTATTCATTGAAAGTAATTGAGTCTTTTCTAAACTTTATTATGCATGATTGGTATAGCTTTGTATTTCTCTCCGATCTATCCGTTTGGTTTAGCCAACTAGATTGATTTATCTTCAGTGGGAGAGGTGTTTTGTGATGGGTTCAATCTTGCGGTGTCCTGCTACTTGTGAGTTGCGTTGGGATTTTCCCTGAAGAGGAGGTGAGATGCAGCACAGTAGAGATAAGTATTTCCCTCAGTTAAGAACCAAGGTTATCAATCTAGTAGGAGAACCACACAAACCCTAGTGAATAGCACCTGCACACACAAAAGCAAATACTTGCACCCAACACGAGCAAGAGGGTTGTCAATCCCCTTGAACTCGTTACTTGCAAGGATTAAATCCTGTATAGGTAGATGGATAAATTACAAAACAAAAAGAAAGTAAATAAATTGCAGCAAGGTGATTTTGGTTTTTAATATATGATTAAAGTAGACCCGGGGGGGCCGTAGTTTTCACTAGAGGCTTCTCTCTCGAACACATAGCTTACGGTGGGTAAACAAATTACTGTTGGGAATTGATAGAAAAGTGCATTATTATGACGTATTCATGGCAATGATCATGTATATAGGCATCATGTCCATGACAAGTAGACCGACTCCTGCCTGCATCTACTACTATTACTCCACCAATCGACCGCTATCCAGCATGCATCTATTTGTATTAAGTTCATGACAAACAGAGTAACGCTTTAAGCAAGATGACATGATGTAGACAAAGTAAACCCAATAAATATAATAAACCCCGTCGTTTTATCCTTAGCAGCAACAATACAATATGTGTCTTGTCCCCTACTGTCATTGGGATATAGAGCACCGCAAGATTGAACCCACTACAAAGCACCTCTCCCACTGAAGATAAATCAATCTAGTTGGCCAAACTAAACGGATAGATTGGAGAGAAATACAAAGCTATTATAATCATACATAATAAAGTTCAGAAAAGACTCAATTACTTTCAATGAATAATCTGATCATAAATCCACAATTCATCGGATCCCAACAAACACACCGCAAAAGAAGATTACATCGGATAGAACTCCACGAACATCATGGAGCACATGGTATTGAAGATCAAAGAGAGAGAAGAAGCCATCTAGCTACTGGCTATGGACCCGTAGGTCTGTGGTGAACTACTCATGCATCATCGGAAGGCAGCAAGGATGATGTATAAGCCCTCCGTGATCGATTCCCCCTCCGGCAGAGTACCGAAAAAGGCCTCCAGATGGGATCGAAGAAGAACAGAAACTTGCGGCAGAGGAAAAAGTGTTTCGGGTGGCTCTCTGTTGGTTTCGCAATATTAGAGAATTTATAGAAGTGAAATTAGGTCAGACGAAGCCACGTGGGGCCCACAAGGTAACAGGGCGCACCCTACCCCCCAGGGTGCGCCCTGTTGCCTTGCCGTCTCCTCGTTTGTCCTCTGGTCTCCTCCCGAAGCTTCTAGGGTCTCTGTTGTCCAGAAAAAAATTTGTCAAAAAGTTTCGTAGTGTTTGGACTTTGTTTGGTACAGATTTTCTGGAAAACCAAAACAAGCCGAAAACAACAACTGGCACTAGGCACTGGGTTAATAGGTTAGTTCCCAAAAATGATATAAAATAGCATAAAATGCATATAAAGTATCCAAGATTGATAATATAATAGCGTGAAACAATCAAAAATTATAGATACATCGGTGACGTGTCAGCATCCCCAAGCTTAATTCCTGCTCGTCCTCGAGTAGGTAAATGATAAAAACAAAAAATTTGATGTTGAATGCTACCTAACATGTTTATCATGTAATCTCTTTTGGGTATAAATATTGAGAAACGATGAAATAACAATATCAACATAATAATATCCATGAATATAAGAAGCATAATCATTACTTTTTCAAAATATACGATCCTTAACGAATGTTATCCCCACTCATTTTATCATGTTAACATGGCATGACTCCGCCTTCACCGCAAAAATATAAATCATGAGCACCTCGGTGTTAAACCAAGCAATTGGATCATACTTCTAATGCACTTCAGCATTTTCAACTCCCACGCAATACATGAGCGTGAGCCATGGACATAGCACTAGGTGGAATAGAATGCGGTGGTAGGGATCAAATAGGAGAAGTCAAAAAGGAAGAAATTCTCGCATCAACTCGGCGGATCAATGGGCTATGGAGAAGCCCATCAATCGATATCAATGCGAGGAGTAGGGATTGGCATGCAACGGATGCACTAAGAGCTATAAGTGTATGAAAGCTCAACTGAAACTAAGTTGAGGAAGCCCGTCATCGGAATATACAAGCCAAGTTCTATAATGAAAACTTCCCACTAGTATATAAAAGTGATAACCCAGGAGACTCTCTATATGAAAAACATGGTGCTACTCTGAAGCGCAAGTGTGGTAAAAGGATAGTAACATTGCCCCTTCTCTCTTTTTCTCTCATTTTTTTAGAACAGTCTCATGGACCTCATCCCCACCTTTTCGAGGACTCACTAGTCTCCACCATTCTTTTCCTCACTGGGACAATGCTCTAATAATGATGATGATCACACTTTTATTTACTTACAACTCGATAAAACTAATACAAAATGACTCTATATGAATGCCTCTGGCAGTGTACCAGGATGTGCAATGATCTAGCGTAACATGTATAACAATGATGAACGGTGGTTGTGCCACAAAGACAATGCCAGCTCTATATGATCATGCAAAGCAATATGACTATGAATACACAAGTCATGTGACGGAATGGTGGAAGTTGCACAGCAATATATCTCAGAATGGCTATGGAAATGCCATAATAGGTAGGTATGGTGGCTGTTTTGAGGAAGATATAAGGAGGCTTATGTGTGATAGAGCATATCATATCACGGGGTTTGGATGCACCGGCAAAGTTTGCACCAACTCTCAAGGTGAGAAAGGGCATAGCATGGTACCGGAGAGGTTAGCAAATTGCGGAAGGATAGGAGTGCGTATAATCCATGGACTCACATTAGTCATAAAGAACTCACATACTTATTGTGAAAGCCTATTAGCCCTCGTAGCAAAGTACTATTCACATGCCCCTAGGGAGGAGGTTGGCAGGAGTTAATCATCGCGCGCCCTCGATTATAGCAGCACATAAGATTTCAATCAGACCTAAGAATGCTCGGACTTCCCCACCATGCCATGACCAACACTTAGATGAGAAGTTAATAACAAGCTTTAATACTGATATTTCTACTAACCAATGATCATGAACTAATATCCTTTCATATTCCGACATCAATATAATTAAACCATACGTTTCATTTTTAGTGATCTACATGAAAGTTTTTATTATATCCCCCTTGAATGCCTATCCTTTTTAGACTAGTCTTATAACACGTGCATATTGCCAACTACTAATTAAAGACTCAAAAATATTTAAGTGAAGCATGAGAGTGCAACTATTTCTATAAAATATAACCACCACTGTGCTCTAACAAGTATAAGTGAAGCACAAGAGCAACAACCTAGCTCAAAAGATATAAGTGAAGCACATAGAGTATTCTAACAAATCACGATAAATGCGTGTACCTCTCAAAAAGGTGTGTCCAGCAAACAATGATTGTGGCAAACTAAAAGCAAAAGAAAATTATGGCACAAGACGCTCCAAGTAAAACTCATATCATGTGATGAATAAAAATATAGCTCCAAGTAACATACCGATAGATTGTATACGAAAGAGGGGATGCCATCCGGGGCATCCCCAAGCTTAGACACTTGGGTCTTCCTTGAATATTACCTTGGGGTGCCTTGGGCATCCCCAAGCTTAGGGTCTTGCCACTCCTTATTCCTTCATCCATCGTGATCTCACCCAAAACTTGAAAACTTCAGCACACAAAACTCAACAGAAACCTCGTGAGATCCATTAGTATAATAGACAAATCATAAACTTTGGGTACTGTTATAAACTCATTCATAATTTATTCTTGCATAATACCTACTGTATTCTAACTTCTCCATGACTTATACCCCCCGATATAAACCATAGCATCATTAAAACAAGCACACTACGCAATAAAAACAGAATCTGTCTAAAACAGAACAGTCTATAATGATATGAACAAAAATCATACTTCTATAATTTTAAAATTCTGAAAAATTAGGACAACGTGGGAAATTTGTATATCAATCATGTGTAAAAATTTAAGCTAATTATCACATTCCAGTAATTTTTAGGATTTTCTGCACTGGACGCAAAACTTTATGTTTTTGCACAGAATCAAATCAACTATCTTCCAAATCATCCCAAAGGCTTTACTTGGCACAAACACTAATTAAAACATAAAAACACAACCATAACAGTAGCTATAATTTTGTAAACACACACAAACAGAAATAAAAAGCAAAAAATTAAGATAACTATTGGGTTGCCTCCCAACAAGCGCTATTGTTTTACGCCCCTAGCTAGGCGTAAGGCATTGTTTCAAGTATTGTCATCCTTAGTTTTCACTATCTTAGATGGGTTTTTCTCAAAACCTGGAGGCTCCTTATACTTCCCATTGATGTCAGAGAATGAGGCAATTTTATTATCCTAAGTGTCAAGCCTCTTATTGCAAACAGTAAGAAGAGAATTCATGCGATTAAGATTGGAACTAAGAGTTTTGAGCGGTGCATTAGACTTTTTTAATTCAATCAAATTTTTCTGCATATCCCCTCGTTTCTCTAAGATTTGAATCCCTTCTTGAGTGTAATTAAATCCTTTTTGTGGAGGTGGAGTTCCTACTATCCCCTCTATTATTTCATAAGCAGGGTTAGCATCGCTTTCAATGAAATTTCCTTTAGTGGCAAAATCCAAAAGTTGTCTATTAGGCATAGTAAGTCCCACGTAAAAGTTTCTAAGCAAGATTTTTATATCACCCTTTATAGTACTGACATGATAAGATGTCATTATTCCAAACCAAGCAACTTTTAGACTTTCCCCTTGCTTTTGTTTAAAATAAAGGACCTCAAAATCTGGAGAAAGTGGAGGAATAGTGGTACTAGTCATAGTGACAAAACAAGCAAACTAGCAAACTAGCAAAATAAAATATTTTTGTGTTTTTCATTTTTTAATTTTAACGAGACTAATAAAAAAATAAAAAGTAGAGCAAGTAAATGATAGTTTGTGCGAAGGTACTTCTAGTGATTTGGTGATGTCTCCCGCGCCAAAAATTCTTCCTACTACTTGTGAGCTGCGTTGAGATTTTCCCCGAAGAGGAGGGGAGATGCAGTATAGTAGAGATAAGTATTTCCCTCAGTTAAGAAACAAGGTTATTAATCTAGTAGGAGAACCACACAAACCCTAGTGACCAGCACCTGCACACACAAAAGCAAATACTTGCACCCAACGCGAGCAAGAGGGTTGTCAATCCCCTTGAACTCGTTACTTGCAAGGATTAAATCTTGTACAGGTAGATGGATAAATTACAAAAAAAAGAAAGTAAATAAATTGCAGCAAGGTAATTTTGGTTTTTAATATATGAGTAAAGTAGACCCGGGGGCCGTAGTTTTCACTAGAGGCTTCTCTCTCGAACACATAGCATACGGTGGGTAAACAAATTACTGTTGGGCAATTGATAGAAAAGCGCATAATTATGACATATTCATAGCAATGATCATGTATATAGGCATCACGTCCGTGACAAGTAGATCGACTCCTACCTGCATCTACAACTATTACTCCACCAATCGACCGCTATCCAGCATGCATCTATGCAATTAAGTTCATGACAAACAGAGTAACGCTTTAAGCAAGATGACATGATGTAGACAAAGTAAACCCAATCAATATGAATAAACCCCTTCATTTTATCCTTAGTAGCAACAATACAATACGTGTCTTGTCCCCTACTGTCACTGGGATATATAGCACCGCAGGATTGAACCCACTACAAATCACCTCTCCCACTGAAGATAAATCAATCTAGTTGGCCAAACTAAACGGATAGATCAGAGAGAAATACAAAGCTATTATAATCATGCATAATAAAATTCAGAAAAGGCTCAATTACTTTCAATGAATAATCTGATCATAAATCCACAATTCATCGGATCCCAACAAACACACCGCAAAAGAAGATTACATCGGATAGAAATCCTTGAAGATCATGGAGCACATGGTATTGAAGATCAAAGAGAGAGAAGAAGCCATCTAGCTACTAGCTATGGACCCGTAGGTCTGTGGTGAACTACTCACACATCATCGGAAGGCAGAAAGGATGATGTAGAAGCCCTCCGTGATCGATTCCCCCTCTGACAGAGTACCGGAAAAGTCCTCCAGATGGGATCGAAGAAGAACAGAAACTTCTGGCAGCGGAAAAAGTGTTTTGGGTGGCTCTCTGTTGGTTTCCCAATATTAGAGAATTTATAGAAGCAAAATTAGGTCAGAACGAGCCACGTGGGGCCCACAAGGTAACAAGGCGCGCCCTACCCACCAGGGCGCGCCCTGTTGCGTTGGCGTCTCCTCGTTTGTCCTCTGGTCTCCTCCCAAAACTTCTGGGGTCTCTTTTGTCCAGAAAAAAATCATCAAAAAGTTTTGTAGCGTTTGGACTTTGTTTGGTACAGATTTTCTGGAAAACCAAAACAAGCATAAAACAGCAGCTGACACTAGGCACTGGGTTAATAGGTTAGTTCCCAAAAATGATATAAAATAGCATAAAAATTCATATAAAGTATCCAAGATTGGTAATATAATAGCATGAAACCATCAAAAATTATTGATACGTCGGAGACGTATCATGTCCTCACCCAGTGATAGAAGGGGTAGCGAGGCACGTATTGTATTGTTGCCATTAAGGATAAAACGACGGGGTTGAATCATATTGCTTGAGTTTATTCTGTCTACATTATGTCATCTTGCTTAAAGTGTTACTCTGTTTGTTATGAACTTAATACCATAGATGCATGCTGGATACCTGTCGATTGGTGGAGTAATAGTAGTAGATGCAGAATCATTTTGGTCTACTTGTCATGGACGTAATGCCTATATACATGATCATTGCCGTGAATAACATCATAACTATGCGCTTTTCTATCAATTGCCCAACAGTATTTTGTCTACCCACCGTATGCTATGTTTTGAGAGAGAAGCCTCTAGTGAAAACTATGGCCCCCGGGTCTACTTTTATCATATTACTAAAGCCAAAAATACCTTGCTGCAATTTTACTCTTTTTATTTTACTTTTCAATTTATATATCTATCACTACCAGATTTAATCCTTGCAAGTAACGAGTTCAAGGGGATTGACAACCCTCTTGCCCGCGTTGGGTGCAAGTATTTGCTCTTGTGTGTGCAGGTGCTGTTCACTAGGCTTTTGTGTGATTCTCCTATTGGTTTGATAACCTTGGTTCTCACTAAGCGAAATACTTATCGGCTACTATATTGCTTCACCCTTCCTCTTCGGGGAAAATCCCAACGCAACTCACAAGTAGCAGAAAGAATTTCTGGTGGCGTTGCCAGGGAGACATCATCAAAAACCTACAAGTATCTACACTCAAATTATCATTTACTTGCTCTACTTTTTATTTGCCTTATTTGCTTTTATTAGTCTCATTATAAAAATCAAAAACACAAAAATATTTTATTTTGTTAGTTTGCTTGTTTGCTTGAAGTTGCTATCATGTCTGAATTTACTAAAGATGATGATCCCTATAGTAAAAGATTGTCGGAAATTGAAAGGGCAACTAAGAATTTTATGTATTCACAGTATGTGCAAAATGAGTTATTTACTAAGGAAATTAAAGAACATTATACCTTATTGGATGCTATTAGTAAGCAACTTGATGAAGTCAACCAGGAAGTAGCCAATCTACAATCACAACTTGCTCGTACTAAAAATATGCTAGGAAAAAATATCCGACAAATAAACTACTTTAGTAAACAAAATGGCCGCTAAACCGGAGTCACATCCTCTCACTAGTCATGATGAAGATATTAAAATGATTGGTGTGACACCCATTAAGACTTTGTTTAGTAATATAAAACTTGATGAAAAAGGGACTAGAGATGAGTCAACTCTAGCTAGAAGGCGTCCCAATTGTTCGGAGGGTGATGATCTTAATGATAAAAACAATAAAAGTGGGTTTGAAGAGGTCAAGACTTTAAATAGTGATGTGCCCACTACTTTGGATTACAAGGACTTTAATTATGATAATTTCTCTATGATTGAATGTATTTCCTTGTTGCAATCCATGATGAACTCACATAATGCTTACGAACAAAATAAAGCTTTTACACAACATATTGTAGAAGCTATGATTAAAGCTCATGAAGAAAAGCTAGATTTGGAGATTTCTATATCTAGGAAATTACATGATGAGTGGCAACCTACTATTAAAGTTAAAATTAAAGATTAAATGTAGTACTTTGTGTGATCTAGGTGCTAGCATCTCTACTATACCAAAATCTTTATGTGACGTGCTAGGTCTCACCGATATGAATGAATGTTCCCTTAACTTGCACTTAGCGGTTTCAACTATTAAGAAACCATTGGGTAGAATAAATGATGTTCTTATTTTTGCTAATATAAATTATGTGGTGGATTTTATTGTGCTAGATATTGAATGCAATCCGTCTTGTCCTATAATACTTGGTAGGCCTTTCCTACGAACCATAGGTGCGATTATTGACATGAAAGAAGGAAATATAAGGTTCCAATTTCTGTTAAAGAAGGGAATGGAACACTTCCTAAGGAAGAGAATTAAACCACCATATGAATATATTATGAGAGCCACTTATGGAATTACTTTGAAGGATGACAATACATGAGAAACAATGCATTATGCCTAGCTAGGGGCATAAAACAATAGCGCTTGTTGGGAGGCAACCCAATATTTATCTTAAATTTTTGTTTTCCTTTCTGTTCTTGTGTGATGACATGATTATTGCTACTGTGATGATTGTTTTTTTATGTTTTAATTAGTGTTTGTGCCAAGTAAAGCCTGCGATGATTTGGATGATAGTTGATTTGATTCTGTGCAAAAACAGAAAGTTTTGCGTCCAGTGTAGGAATTTCTAAAAATAACTGGAGCCTAATAATTAGCTGAATTTTTTACACATGATTTATATACAAATTGTCTATGTTTTACTAATTTTTCAGAATTTTTAGAGTTCAGAAGTATGAGTTTTATTCAGATCATTACAGACTGTTCTGTTTTAGACAGATATTTTTTTATTGCATAGTGTGCTTGTTTTCATGATCCTATGGATTATATTGGGGGGTATAAGTCATGGAGAAGTTAGAATACAGTAGGTATTATGCAAGATTAATTATGAATGAGTTTACAACAGTACCTAAAGTTTATGATTTGTCTATTATACTAATGGATCTCACGAGGTTTCTGTTGAGTTTTGTGTGCTGAAGTTTTCAAGTT
The DNA here is from genome assembly GCA_039707655.1 of Elymus sibiricus. Lineage (NCBI taxonomy): Eukaryota > Viridiplantae > Streptophyta > Magnoliopsida > Poales > Poaceae > Elymus > Elymus sibiricus. The sequence goes on from CM077666.1 coordinate 489,839,274, forward strand.
TTGAGTGAGATCACGATGGATGAAGGAATAAGGAGTGGCAAGACCCTAAGCTTGGGGATGCCCAAGGCAACCCAAGGTAATATTCAAGGAAGACCCAAGCGTCTAAGCTTGGGGATGCCCCGGATGTTACTTGGAGCTATAGTTTTATTCATCAAATGATATGAGTTTTACTTGGAGCGTCTTGTGCCATAGTTTCCTTTTGCATGTTTATTAGTTTTCCACAATCATTGTTTGCTGGACACACCTTTTGAGAGGGACACACATTTACCATGATTTGTTAGAACACTCTATGAGCTTCACTTATATCTTTTGAGCTATGCGGTTGCTCTTGTGCTTCACTTATATTTGTTAGAGCACGGTGGTGGTTATATTTTATAGAAATAATTGCACTCTCATGCTTCACTTAAATCTTTTTGGGAGTTCTTAAATAGGAAGTGGTAATGAGCATGGGTTATAAGACTACTCCAAAAAGGATAGGTATGTAAGATTGATATAATAAAAACTTTCATGTAGATCACTAAATATGAAAAGTATGGTTTAATTATATTGATGTCGTAATATGAAAGGGTATTGGTTCATGATCATTGGTTAGTAGAAATATCGATATTAAAGCTTGTTATTAACTACTCATTTAAGTGTTCGACATGGCATGACGGGGATGTCCGAGCATTCTTAGGTCTGATTGAAATCCTTTGTGTTGTTTGAATCGGGGGCGCGCGATGGTTAACACCTACCAACCTCCTCCCTAGGGGCATGCGGGTAGTACTTTGCTTCGAGGGCTAATAAAAATTTCACAATATGTATATGAGTTCTTTATGACTAATGTGAGTTCATGGACAATTACTCATCCCTATCTTTCCGCAATTTCCTAGCCTCTTCGGTACCGTGCATTGCCCTTTCTCACCTCGAGAGTTGGTGCAAACTTCGCCGGTGCATCCAAACCCCGTGATATGATACGCTCTATCACACATAAGACTCCTTATATCTTCCTCAAAACAGCGACCATACCTACCTATCATGGCATTTCCATAGCCATTTCGAGATATATTACCATGCAACTTCCACCGTTCCGTCTTATGACATATGTGTTCATCATCATATTGCTTTGCATGATCATATAGAGCTGACATGATATTTGTGGCAAAGCCACCGTTCATCATCATAGTACATGTTATGTTAGATCATTGCACATCCTGGTACACTGCCAGATGCATTCATGTAGAGTCATATTGTTTCAGTTATCGAGTTGTAATATCGAGTTGTAAGTAAATAAAAGTGTGATGATCATCATTATTAGAGCATTGTCCCAGTGAGGAAAGGATGACGGAGACAATGATTCCCCCACATGTCGGGATGAGACTCCGGATGAAAAATAAAATAAAAATAAAAAAAGAGAGGCCAAAAGAGCCCAACAAAAAAAAAGAGAGAAGGGGCAATGTTACTATCCTTTTACCACACTTGTGCTTCAAAGTAGCACCATGTTCTTCATATAGAGAGTCTCCTGATTTATCACTTTCATATACTAGTGGGAATTTTTCATTATAGAACTTGGCTTGTATATTCCAATGATGGGCTTCCTCAAATGCCCAAGGTCTTCATGAGCAAGCAAGTTGGATGCACACCCACTTAGTTTCAGTTTGAGCTTTCATACATTTATAGCTCTAGTGCATCCGTTGCATGGCAATCCCTACTCCTCGCATTGATATCGATTGATGGGCCTCTCCATTGCCCATTAATCCATCGAGTTGATGCAAGACTTTCTTCCTTTTTTGACTTCTCCTATATATCTCTACCACCGCATTCTATTCCACCTAATGCTAATGTCCATGGTTCACGCTCAAGTATTGAGTGGAGTTGAAAATGCTGAAGCATGTTAAAAAGTATGATCCAGTTGTCTGGTTTGACGCCGGGGTGCTCATGATTTATATTTATGCGGTGAAGGCGGAGTCATGCCATGCTTACATAATTCAATGAGTAGGGATAACATTCGTTGAGCATCGTATATTTTGAAACAGTAATGATTATGTTCTTGTATTCATGGATATTATTATGTTGATATCAATTACTTCATCGTTTCTCAATATTTATACCGTCAAAGAGATTACATGATAAACATGCTAGGTAGCATTCAACATCAAAAATTCTTTTTTTATCATTTACCTACTCGAGGACGAGCAGGAATTAAGCTTGGGGATGCTGATACGTCTCCAACGTATCTATAATTTTTGATTGTTTCATGCTATTATATTATCAATCTTGGATGCTTTATATGTATTTTTATATCATTTTTGGGAACTAACCTATTAACTCAGTGCCCAGTGCCAGTTGCTATTTTCTGCATGTTTTTTGCTTTTCAGGAAATCAATACCAAACGAAGTCCAAACATGATAAAACTTTATGGTGATTTTTTCTGGACCAAAAGGGACCCTAGAAGCTTCGGGAGGAGGCCAGAAGAGATACGAGAGCGCCACAAGCCCACACGGCGCGCCCCGGGGGGGCACGCCACCTGAGCTTGTGGGACCCACATAGCTCCGTTTGACCTAATTCCAACTCTGTAAATTCCCATAAATCCTGAAACCAACAGGGAGCAATCCAAAACAATTTTTCCGCTGCCGCAAGTCTCTGTTCTTCCACGATCCCATCTGGAGGCCTTTTCCGGTACTCTGCCGGAGGGGGAATCAATCACAGAGGGCTTCTACATCAACCTTGCTGCCTTCCGATGATGTGTGAGTAGTTTACCATAGACTTACGGGTCCATAGCTAGTAGCTAGATGGCTTCTTCCCTCTCTTTGATCATCAATACAAAGTTCTTCATGATCTTCATGGAGATCGATTCGATGTAATCTTCTTTTGCAGTGTGTTTGTTGGGATCCGATGAATTGTGGGTTTATGATCAGATTATTCATTGAAAGTAATTGAGTATTTTCTGAACTTTATTATGCATGATTGTTATAGCTTTGTATTTCTCTCTGATCTATCCGTTTGGTTTGGCCAACTAGATTGATTTATCTTCAGTGGGAGAGGTGATTTGTGATGGGTTCAATCTTGCGGTGTCCTCACCCAGTGACAGAAGGGGCAGCGAGGAATGTATTGTATTGTTGCCATTAAGGATAAAATGATGGGGTTTAATCATATTGCTTGAGTTTATTCTGTATACATTATGTCATCTTGCTTAAAGCGTTACTCTGTTTGTTATGAACTTAATACCATAGATGCATGCTAGATAGCGGTCGATTGGTGTAGTAATAGTAGTAGATGCAGAATCGTTTTGGTCTACTTGTCATGGACATAATGCCTATATACATGATCATTGCCGTGGATAACATCATAACTATGCGCTTTTCTATAAATTGCCCAACAGTAATTTATCTACCCACCGTATGCTATGTTTCGAGAGAGAAGCCTCTAGTGAAAACTATGGCCCCCGGGTCTACTTTTATCATATTACGAAAACTAAAAATACCTTGCTGCAATTTTACTCTTTTTATTTTACTTTTCAATTTATATATCTATCACTACCAGATTTAATACTTGCAAGTAACGAGTTCAAGGGGATTGACAACCCTCTTGCCCGCGTTGGGTGCAAGTATTTGCTCTTGTCTGTGCAGGTGCTGTTCACTAGGCTTTGTGTGATTCTTCTATTGGTTCGATAACCTTGGTTCTCACTGAGGGAAATACTTATCGGCTACTATATTGCTTCACCCTTCCTCTTCGGGGAAAATCCCAACGCAGCTCACAAGTAGCACACCACGTGCTTGGTATGATCATCTCAAGAAGTTTTTAATCGATGATGGCTTTGTGAATGGATTGATTGATCCCACTCTTTTTACTAAGAGGGAAAAAGGTGATTTGATCTTATGCCAAGTCTATGTAGATGACATCATTTTTGGTTCACCTAACATTCATTTATGCAAGAAGTTTGCGGCGTCCATGACCGAGAATTTTGAGATGTCACTCAATACATACTTGAAGTTCTTCCTCAGATTTCAAATTCAACAATTTCAAGAAGGAATTTATCTATCCCAAGCAAAGTACATCAGGGACATTCTTGAGAAGTTGGAATGACCAATGCCAAGCCGTGCAAGACACCCATGCCAACCAAAGGTAACCTTGATGAAGACACCAACGGTATACCTTTTGATCCATCTCTTTACCGCTCTTGGTTCTTTGCTTTACCTTTGTGCATCTAGACCGGATATCATGCTAAGTGTATGCATGTGTGCAAGAGATCAAGCTTTCCATAGGGAAAGTCATCATTTGGCGGTTAAGTGCATTCTTAGATACCTTGTTCACACCCCAAAGTTGGGCCTTTGATACCCCAACGATGCCAAGTTTGATCTCATTGGGTACACGGATGCGGATTGGGCTGGAGAGAAGGTGGATCGTAAGTCAACCTCCGGTGCATGCCAATTTCTTGGACGGTCCTTGGTAAGTTGGTCCTCAAAGAAGCAATATTGCGTCTCCCTCTCCACTGCCAAAGCCGAGTACATAGCTATCGCAAGTTGTGCAACACAATTGCTATGGATGAGGTAAACCTTGAAGGATTATGGAGTTACATATAAGAAGGTGCCTCTTCTATGTGACAATGATAGTGCAATCAAGATTTCCAACAACCCCGTCCAACACCCTCGCACCAAGCACATTGACATTTGGTGTCACTTCTTAAGAGACCATGTGCAAAAAGGAGACATTGATATTGCTCATGTTGGCACGGATATGCAACTTGCCGACATCTTCGCCAAGCCATTGGACGAAGCAAGGTTTTGCCAACTAAGGCGTGAACTTGGTATCTTGGAGCTTGTCAACATTATGTGATATCTTGTACCCATTCATGCATTTACTTCATGTCTTGTCTAGGTGTAGGCATGTATTTAGGGGGGGTGGAATTCAATTCATGAATCTTTTTCTCTCTATAAGATGCGCAAATAAAACGAACATCAAAGTTACTATGTCCATTTCTATGTGACAATGGTGTGTTAAATGATGGAGTAGTGATTTTGGGCCCAAGGTTAAAATCTTCATGGTGCCAAGTCACATATGCTCAAACAAGGTGGCGTCGGCCACCGTCCTTCCCTTTGGAAGGTTTGGTTGTCATTTGGGTTGGTCTTCATGATTGATTTTGTGTCTTGTATATCAAGGCCATATATATATGCCAAACATATATTATTCCTTGGGTCCCTCTCCCATGTTTGGTATTATTCCGATCGATTCTTGCAAACATGAGCGGATAGGCCCATATATCATATCTATATATATTGTGTGTTATTCCTTGCCTATCCTTATCATCATCCTCTCTCTAAAATCATCATTACCTCATCTTGGTCCCTATGCCGTAGCATGACAGAAACTTTCCAGTGTAGCCGGATCATCCGGATTCCTATCCAGACATCCGGGCTACACTGTACTTTCTGCGCAAATACTGTCCACTTCTATCAGTTTTAGCTGAACGTCCGTGTCCCAAGATGGACATCTGGGCTTTGCCCAGATCATCTGGGTGACTATCCAGACGTCCGGGCGGTCTGCGCCTTATAACAAATGGGCCGCCGGGGGGAAGAGGGTTATTCCTCTGTTTCTCCCCCTCGCGAACCCAACATACCTAGCCGCCACCGGCGGTTGTTTTCGTTGACACCGGCCGCTCCGGCCAACCGGTCCTCTGGATCTCGCACCTACCTCGTCCCCTCCCACCGATCTACCCTCTCACCGACCACTTTCTTGTTTGGTGCTGCAGGTTGCTCGGGGTAAGGGCATCTCTCTCTGGTACTTCTTGGAGTTCATCAGAGCCGTGCGCCATGGCTAGAGGACGTGAAGGTGGAGGCAAGAACGTCAAGACGGTCACCAAGGGCCCTCGTCGTGGTATCTTTTGCTGCCTCCACTCTCTATTTCTCATCTCTATCTCCGATTAGGTCTTGAGAAAATTCCTTTGATTATCCATTACTTAGATGTGTTGCTATGCATCACATTTATCTTGGAATCCCTAGCCAATATTCCATTCTAATTTGTACTTAGATTTATTTACGTGGGAAATTTTTGGATAGGTTGCCCTAGCCACGAATTTTGAAAATCCTTTTGGCCGGACATTCGGGATGCCTTCCGGATGTTCCGGGACTACGACAACCTCTCCAACTTTTTCGTCGTTTAAATTGATTTGATGCAAAATTTTCATTTTCATTCCTTGGTCTCCTATTTACCTATTGTCCATCATCCATCTTGTGCAGATGCACGTCATCAGGCTTCCTCGGATTCTGAGGAGTTTGAGCATCCGTTTAAGAAGTCCTCCCGTCACGAGGCTGAGCCCAGTGGTAGCCGCACTCGGCCTTCGTATGCTGGTCAAGATGATGATGAGTTCGAAGAGGAGTTCCAGGAGGAGGAGCTGGTGCAGGGTCGCACCAAGCCTGGCACTAAGAAGAAGAAGAAGAAGACCACCTCTCGCTCTTGTGCTCGCCAGGATGCTCCTTCTGGCATTGTGGTCTCTATGGTTCCACCTATCAACCGAGGTTGCCGGCCCTCCAAGTATTCTGAGTTTGAGCCATCCGATTACACTGCTCTGAGGTGGGATGTGAACTAGTTTGCTGAGCTTGCTAATGCCACCGATCCTCATTTTCACACTCTGGTTCAGCAAGAGATCTTCCGGACAGTGATTTGTACCATGAAGTTCTCTCCTCAGCATCATGTCAACATGACATACATCAAGGCTCATCCTGAGAAGTTCCCTGATGTTGTGGAGATCATTGATGGAATGGGCTTCGTCATGCCATGACTCTACACTGTGACTGGAGCGAAGCAGCTATCCGACAGTTTTATGCTACTTGCTTCTTTCATCCGGATCGCTTTATCACCTCGATGACACACCACTCTGAGTTCACCATTACCTATGAGGACTTTGCTACTGCTCTTGGGATGCCTGGCACTCCTACCGATCTCTACCGCATTCACGCGGTGAATGAACACTTCGAGCCCATGCCCATCACAGCTTGTGGGTGCCTTCTCATCCCGGCTTCCACTATGACTAAGGAGCAGGCCAAGAAAGAGCCGAACAATACTGCCATTTTCTGACCTAAGTATAGGTTCCTCTTTCAGTGTGTGCTCAACTCCATTGTTCCCAAGAAGGGTGATAGCGGCATGGTCAGAAACTACATCATTGATCTGATGTATTACATAAAGAAGGGTCCTCACCGCCCTGTGGATATGGCTGACTTCATTTGGCACTAGATCCATATGGCGAGCATGTAGAAGACTAGGACCCTTCTCCATGCTCCATTTATTCAGAGATTCATTGATTCAGTCTGCCCATGTGCCATTGCGAAGACATCCACTCACACCATGTGGACTACTCGTGACGACCATGATGACATCTCCAATTGTAAGGCTCCTGCCAGTTCATCCTCTTATTGCAAGGCCAAGCCCTTTGCCCGGATTGCTAGCTTTCTGGGCATGTCCCAGAAGGCTATCATCGACACATGCTGCTACACTACCACTCACGTGGCCACTTAGGAGGTTCGCCGTATGACCGACGCGAATGCTCTCAGGGCTCGACTTCGCGCTCGCCCTGTCGAGGATGACGTGCCGATTCCTGCCAGACTGCCTCTTCCGGATGTTGATTTCCCTTCCATGGACAACTACGCGGAGTTCTTCGTGGATGCGACTGGCGACGAGGACGACGATGATGATGAGGATGGCAAGTGATTTCGTTCTTCGTTCATGTCTTTGCCACCTTTTGGGTACTTGATGCCAAGGGGGAGAAGTTTATCTTAGGAGAGAGTCGAGTCCCTAGTCTCTTCGCCTTGGTTTTTCCTTGATTTGTTGTTTGGTGGCATGAGAACTTGTTATATTTGCTATCATTTGTGTTGAACTATGTTGATTATAGTGTCGGTTTGTATGAACTGTGTGTGTGGAACCTTTGTCTATCTATGTTTATATTGGTTTATTGCATATCATCTATAGTGCTTTATCTCCATGTTTATCATTGTTGGTTCAATATCACACTTGTATGCATTTGAGATATAACAAGTTTAAATTGCATTGCTCAAATGTTGATAAAGGATGTAAGTTTGAGGGCGAGTTCTCCTCACATGTGCATCATGTTTTACGTCAAGATCATTTATGCACATTTCTAGGGGAGCTCTCCTATTGCCTACATCAAATTGCTCTCCTAAGCTTAACATATATCTATCTTTTGAGAGATATATGTGTTTTGTCATCAACTACCAAAGAGGGGGAGATTGAAAGTGCAATCATGCCCTTAATCATATTTTCATGTTGATGTTAAAATACATATAGGGGACTAATTACGTTTGCTAAGTGTATACACAGGCTATTAGTCCCTTTGGCATCATTGTGTAGGGATCATGGACAGATCAAACGAGATATGACTCAAACAGGACGATAACAAGAAAAGAATCATAGGCTTTTTCATTTAAATCTTGAGTTATAGGGATCCCACACTATTAAGAGGGGATCGAAGGGGTTCGTTCAAGATTTGCTCAAGTCATCATCTTGTCACTATCATCCTACACATACACCACTACATATTTGCCTTAGCCAAATTTCCTCTCCCAAACCAAGTAAAAAAAAACCTTATGCAAATTCTCTCTATGTTCTCTGGCCGGATCATCCGGGCATTGCCCAGATCATCTGGACAGTGTCCCGGATCATCCGGCTACAGAACCAGGAGACACCCGTAGCCTTCGAATGAAGCCGGATCATCCGGATGGGTAGCTGGACCGTCCGGGCATTGCCCGGATCGTCCGGGTCCCTATCCGGATCATCTGGATGTCGCCTGAATGATCTGCCTGGATGGCTGTACAGAGAGCATGTTCATCCGGCTTTCCTCGGATCATCCGGACCGCACTCCGGATATCCGGGTACCCCAATGCTCAGCCGCCTGTGTTATTTTCACCCGGAGTCCCTCCCGGACGTCCGGACCGATCTGCTTGGCTGCGCTGAGTTGACCCAGCCGGATCATCCGGGTAGGCATTCGGATCATCCGGGCAGGTCACTTAGTGTACCAAACGGCTCTATTTGCGTTGTTCTATAAATACCCCTCTCCCACACCGGGAGAGGGTTGACCACTACACTCAACATTTCCCCAAGAACACAAGTGCTCCCTCTCATACTCTCCCGCACCAAATCTTAGATCCCGAGATGATTTGTGAGAGTTCTTGAGGGTTGTTCCAATTAAAAGAAAGATCCACTCCCTCTCCTTCTTGTGACCGAACCAAATCATGAGTTGAGCAAGTCTTGAGTTTTTCCTCCTAGATCTTGTTACTCTTGGAGGTTCGAGACTTCTAGGCGGCAGGAGTTGTTCGGAGAGGAATCATTCAATGTGATTACCCCCGTAAAGTTTATGAAGGTTTGGAGACCACCTCAAGGTCTACTACTAGTGGTTGAGAAATGCCTTCGTGGTGTTGTCTAGAGGGGAGAATAGGGTGAGCCTTCGTGGTGTTGGTGTGCCTTCGTGGTAACATCCACCCCTCCAACGGTGACTTGCTTCCCTCCAAGGAAGTGAACATCGGCATACATCCTTGTCTCCCGGAGTTGTGGTTATCCCTAACCCTAACTCCCTACTTGTGATTATTGGTCTCTTAGTCTTTACTTTACATATTATTGTGTTTGCTTACCTTACTACTTGGTGTTGTTGAATATATTGCTTAGCACTAGATTCACCTTAGCAATTGTTAGGCTCACTTTCATATTCCGGATTATTGCCTAAAATTGCTAAATAACAATTAAAATTTGTATTTGTACCTATTCACCCCCTCCAGGTCCATCTTGATCCTTTCACAAGCTATACGGAGTCATAAACCTATTCAAATTGCCGCGTCCTCGGTTATCGGTAGCGTACGGTGTGGTCACACTATTGAGTCCGTGTCGAGTTTGTAAGTACAGTATGCTTTAATCACTTTAATCAAATGAACTTGGACGTATAACTTGCTTTAATCACTTATGAACAAATGGATTTGGATGTATAACAACTTCTAATGATATGAACATAAGAATGATAGCCTTGGAACGGCTATGAGAATGTTGGTCTTTGAATGGCCCTGAGAACGATGGTCTTTGGACAACCAAGAGAATGATATGGTCTACAAACAACCATGGTAATCTAGGAACGATCATGTGGAGGAACTAGAAACGGTCAAGAAAGCATTAAATATTATCTTCAATATACAATCCCTGGTGCCAGGTATTTACTCCTGGCGTTTTCTTTCCAAGTAGAGCTTGCCATTAAACTATATCATGATTAGTTAAGCTTGTCATGTATGCTCTTGCCACTAGTCTGTTCATTGTGATAGTAGTGCGCACTTGTTATGCCGCATATATTGCATGAGTTCTATGTTACTTGGTTGTCTTGTGAGTACCTTCCATGTATTCAACTGGTTTGTTGATTTGGCCAGATGCAGGTGAGGATCCATCTTCCAGTAAGTGTGAAGATGGTGAGTTCGTGAGCTAGATCGTTATTTTCTTTAGAAAAGGAGGATTACCCCCGGCCTCTGCATCAAGCGATGCACACGACCATTTATTAAAACGAATAGAGTACCAAAGTGCGCAAAACATTTCAAGTAGCTAAACAAAGACATGATAGTAAACAAATAGCCACAACCGGCAAAAATAGGACACCATGCCTAAAAACCTATCATATTATTGGACCGCCATCCAAACCGGTTGTATGTAGCCCGTGCTACCGTCTCCCATCGGTTGCACCCAAAGGCCATAAGGTCCCTCACTTCCGCATGGTGTAGTAATGACCACATACGGATTCATCCAGACGCCCGGTAGATAACCTGCAAAAAGTTAGTGATATTTGTCCTGTTAAACACACAATCATTCCGACAGTTCCAAATAGTCCAAAGTAATGCACAAACCCCCACGCGAATTCGTGCCGCTGTATTGGGTTCTACCCCATCTAACCAGTTACCAAACAGATTGGAGATACTATTAGGCGGAGGTACGTTAAAGGACACTTGTATTGTTCCCCATAATAACTTGGCTAGTGGGCATGTAAGAAATAAGTGTTGAATCGTTTCCTCGTGGTCACAAAAATAACAACGTTTACTCCCTTCCCACCTACGTTTTGCCAAATTGTCCTTTGTTAGAATCACGTCCTTATGCACAAACCACGTGAAAATCTTGATCTTTAAAGGCACTTTTGTTTTTCAGATATGAATAGACCGGGGGATTAGTCCAGTATTAATCAAGTCCACATACATAGATTTAACGGAAAACACGCCTGAAACAGAAAGAGCCCAATGGAATGCATCTGGCTCATTAGACAAGTTAACCTTCGTGAGCTAGATCGTAGCCCAGCCAGTTATATGTGGAGTGGAACCGCATCGACAGACCGTGCTGCCTTTAGTTTGCTGCCTTCCGTTGCCATTTTTTAAGCCAGAATGCCAATATGGTAATGTGCTGCATGCATCTACCGGTGATTGATTAATAATTGAGCTACTAATGAGTCATCATCTAAGGAGAGTTGCGGCCTGATCAAGTTCTCAAGATTAAGAGATTGTTAATTGGGATGTTTTAATTGCGTGCCAGTTTACCAGCCAGTCAGATCATATCAAGAACTTACCCAGAATATTGAAAGATGCACCGGCGTATACAATACTTGCGTGCACACTGAGCAGCAAGCTAGCTAGCTGGGACCACAACACCGGCCGCCTATTGTATGCCCCGATCATGGATGGAATCATGCACGAATCCACCGCATGAGTTTCTATAGGTGCGTGTAGATCTGATCATCTGACACATAGTCACATACACATACAAATCGATCACTATGCATCTTTATTGGCTGTTCCCGTAGTACAATACAAGCTGAAAAAACAAACAGAAGCTCCCCTGCTAGCTGTACAGTAGAGGCAGTGTGGCCACTAATCACAGCAAGGTTGAGACGAATCAGAAGCCAGATTGTAAAAGTATTCTACGAGATTAATTGGAGCTACTTGTCACGGTAAGAAGCGGCAGGTGATCTTGCATGGAAATCACGCAACAGGCTGCTTTTCTTAAGGTTCTTGCTCGCATCAGTGTATGGGTATTATTAATATCTTTACCGAAATGAGATCGTCGACGCAACAAATTGAACGAGTTAACATCCATGAGATACGAAATAATCACTATAAAATTATTCCAATACTGCATTTTACGGGATAAGCACTGAACAGAGGAAAAGTAGGAGGGCGAACTGGAACGATCCTTGCTAGCTAGTTACATGGGTGAATCATCGAGCGAAGAACCTTCTTTCTCATTAAGGGTCTGGGAACTGCAGGTAGCTTTGCATATGCTTTTTGCACGCTTGCAGTTCGGGAGCAAGCAAGCTGCGTGGCCTCCGATCCTTTTCCTCGGTGGCACAGGGGCCGGATCGACCGAAGAACATGTACGTAACCACCGCAGGGTCCACTTCGGAGGCCACCACAGAAATCATCAGAAACAATTTAGGTGGTGTGCTGTGGAGTAATGTTGGCATGATTGGACACCGATCGCAACGATGGATTGACCGGTGGTTACGTGCCGGGCCGGGTTACTTACACTCGCGGCCTGATCATGGACGCCGTCAGACTTCCGCTTCCACTCCACGAGCCGGAGCAGGAACTCCATGACCTCGGCCGGGTCTTGGAGGGAGTAGGAGGCGTTGGACTCCTTGGGGCACTTGGACACCAGGATCCCCACGCCTTGACCTCTCTTCCGCAACACCTGCAGGATAAGTCCCAGCACAAGAAGATTATCAACAACTGGCACCACGAACGTACGTAACGTGTCTAAAACAAATACTCCGAGGTGAAGTCGCCGTCACCGAGGTGTGCGTGCAGCAGCGACGGGAGGTTTTTTTTCTTTTCGCTGGTGCTTTGTAAGTACCTTGAAGGCGTCCTCGTCTGTGCGGTCGTCACCGATGTACACCGGCAGGACGTCGCTGCAGTTGGCGAATCCTGGAGAGCCGCAGCGGACGGGGCAGGGTGTCCGCCCCATTTTTTTTACGACGGTGGTGTGAAACGAAAGTGAATAGAAAGAAACTAGAGCCAAACGATTGTTATGACACTGACATGAACAAGATTTATATGTGTGTACGTACCTAGCGATTCAAGCAAGAACTCCAAAGCCTTGCCCTTGTCCCACATAATGCTGGGCCGGAGCTCCAAAACCTATATAAAAATGGAAGTTCCCATCTTGATGAAGATCTTCACAAGGGAAGGCCAACTGATGATGTGGACTGTGGTTCATCCCTGAGTTCATGAACATAACTCACCTTCCTCCCTTGGGTGAGCTTCAGCATGGGGTAGTCCTTGATCACGGCCTTGACTTGCTCAGCCATGAAATTCCATCTCTGCATGCAGGGGAGGGAGTGGTTCAGACGACTATCGAGGAGGGATAAATTAACCGCACATGATAAAGCATGCTTGTTAATTAAGTGGTGAAGTGGTTGGGCATCCCATGATAGAGTAAGACTTGCCTACCTTTTCATCTACACATCTGAAGTGGACGGACAGGCAGAACTTGTTGTTCTCCACCTTGGCTCCAGGTGTGGACTTCGTCTTTTCCACGAGCACCTTGTACACCTGACAAAAATGCGATTCACCACCATTAGTCTCCTCATCGTGCATCGACTAATTAAACACCACTGGCTAGATAAGATTGAAGTAGCTAGTGTGCCTCATCGATCACGGGGAGGAACTCGCTTGCAGGTTGGCACAGGGCAGACTCAGGCTGCAGATTGGCATGAGATGAGATTAGTCAGCGATAGTAATCAAAAGTATTAATTAAGGATCGATGGTTAATGGTCGTAGAGAGTAAATATTATGGAGATGACGAGGGGAATGGGCATACATTAGAGCTTGGTCCCTTGATGTCCATGCCGTGGCTGCCGGCGTAATACAGTTCGGAGAGGCCGACGAAGTTGTGCACCTGCGCCGCAAGAGCAAAGCTAAATTAAACAGCACGCGCACTCACGAGCTCGTCACTTGAGACGGCAGAGAGAAGTGGCATGGGGAATATACCTTGTCGCGGCACCGCCCGCTCACGATCGCTGTCGGGAAGTGCTTCGCAACGTCGCGCACCGCCGCCCTCATCTGCACAAATACAGCACGAGGCCGGGGAAACGACATCGATCAGCAAATATAGTCTTGATATTTTTCAGGCCGACCGGCCATGAAAAGTTTAGTGTTGCGGCCGGCCACTAACCGCGTCGCTCATGTAGGCGGCGTCAGGGTTGGCGACGATGGGCGAGAGCGTGCCGTCGTAGTCCAAGAACATGACGATCTTCTTCCCTTTGGACGCGCTGGCGATGTGTTCAAACTTGCCTAGCGCCGATGGGTGCTTCATCTGCTAGACGAAGAAAAAAACAAACAAAGGTTAGAACACCAGCCTGGAGGCAAGAACCATGCACCGTGAAAACCGACGCCGTGGTGGCAAGAGGGGTGACTAGGACTGACCATCCAGGCCGTGAGCTCGTCGACGTCAGCACCGGCGCGGGAGCGGCTGGGCGAAGAGGCGCGCATGGCCTCGACCCTTGTGCCGCTCGCGGAGCGCGCCGTGGCGGCGGCAAGGTCGAGGTACGTCTGCGGCATCGACATGGCTCCGGCGCTGGCCAGGCTGAGACCCGTGCCTGCCACAATGGCCATCTCCGAAATGTCAGTGGTGTCTGGCGGCGCACAACCAAACAAACCGGGAGAACCAGCTCGTGCAAAGCTCCTCCTCACGTTCCAATGCTAAGCTAGCGCGCTAGGGCGAGACGGCGCACAGGCACAGGCGCACAGCTAGCCTTCAGGGAGTGCGTGTGTGTGTGGTAGCTTCTCAGAGCTTAAGGTGGGTGGAGCCGAAGTGGGATAAGCTCTGGTACTTATAGCTCGAGCCGTTGGCACGGTAGGGGCACGTGGGGCCTGACCGGAGGTGCATCGTTCCCCTGCCGTAGTAAAGGTACGCCGTGTGACTGAGTCCACGGTGGTTTTCCTGCTTTTCTCCCTTGCGCAGCCAACAGCCAAGCTGGAGGCCTTTGTCGTCCTTGGGCCAAAAGAGACAACGGGAGTCTTTTGGTACCATATTTGTGGAGTATACGCGCACGCAAAGTAATTATCTTTGAACTAGCATGTCAGTATATCATTGGCACGAACATTTTTGGCCGATTTATGAAAAGCAGGCATCCATGATTGATTTTTTTTTTGTGCGAAAAGACTCCATATCTATATTAAAGGACTTCCAACGATAAATGGCACCCCAGAAAACAAGGAAATTACAACCAGGTCCTCAGAATACCAAACAACCTCAATCTCTAGGACGAGCCGAAGGGGCGGCGGCTGCTGCCAGAGCCGGCCTGACTTTGTGTCCTGTGGTCGAGAAGTCGTCATGCTAAGGTTCAACTGGACCAACGCACTGGAGAAGAAGCCGCCGTCGGAGAAGGCCCACACAGACCGGTGACCCCAAGAGCCAAACCACGTCCTGAACATAACGTCCACCAGCTTCACAACGGCGGCGGAGAGAACGCAGCTGCAACGGGGAAGGAGCCTGGAGACCAAAGTCCATTGTGCTAGCACCGCTACCGCCTCGCCGCCAGCACCTGGAGACGCCAGATCCGCCACTACAGAAGAGCAGCGACCAAACAATCCCCAGCCCTCCTCTTCGCCACCGATGATGTGGACCTGGAGTCGGGGGAACCTTATTCCGCACGGCACCATCGTCGCCACGACAGCGCCGCCGCCTAGGAACCAAACCCTAACACTAGAACACCTAACTACACCGCCGCAACGCAGATCCGGGGTACCCACCCCCCCGGCAGCCGCTGTAACGGCAGACGCGGAAGGAGGGGACCCGCGGACTAGCCGACGGGGAGCGAGTTGATCGGGATCGCCTCCCCGTCGCCTTTCTTTTCGCAAGAGAGAAAAAGGGGACTTTTAACGGTGGTGGTGACGTTCTTTAGGCATTCATGATTGATGAAGTGAAGGTAAGTGAAATTTTGAAACAAGAGACAGTAAAAACAAGGAATATATTAATCGGTGTTTTTTTTTTGAACCATCACTAGTGGAATCTAGAACTTTGCCCAGTGCCAGATGTCTGCCGAGTGCATTTTATCAGGTACTAGACAAACATGACCTCTGCCAAGTACATTTTTTCTGCACTCGGCAAACAAGTCTTTGCCAAGTGTATTTTTTTGCACTGGGCAAACAACTCATTGCCTAGTGTATTTTTTTTTTTTGCATTTGGCAAACATTTATTATTTCCTTTTTCTTTCTCTTCTCCTTTCTCCTTGCCAAGTGCCTTTTTTTGCACTCGGCAAACACTTCTTTTTCCGTTTTCTTCTCCTTTCTCTTGTTTCTTTTCTTTTGTACATTATTTTTTTCCTTTTATGCTCTGTTCTTTTCTATATTATTTATTTTATTTTATTTTGTTCCGCCATCTCTATTTCCTTCTATAGGCATTAAGTGAATTTCTAGGCATTTAGTGAATATAAATAAATTTTGAACTACAAGTGCATGAAAGTTGGCAAAATTGGGTAGATAAATCATATTTGTATTCTTGAGTCCATTTTAGGCCTTATCCAAGAAAAGAAAAGGAATTTCAAACATGAGTGTGCCGATACTCGACCCCGAACATGGAGTTTATTTTTTTTAATTCCAAAAATTGCAAACGAGGTCCGAAAAGCATGAAAGTTGGCATGGTGCCCTCACATGAAATTTAGGGGCTGTGGTAAAAATTTGAGAAAGGTTTCACAAAAGTTGTGATGTACACTGCTTATAAACCGGACCATCTCCCGGAAGAAACATGGTTTCGAGAGGGAACAGGTAAGGTTTGAAGGCGATGCGACCGTTCCTTCATCCGTTGCCCTTGAATTTTATTTTTTTTACACTCAAGATACACCATTACATGATCCATATAAAAATTTGGCATCTTTCTGAGTCCGTTTGCTATATTTTAGCCATTAAGTGCATTCCTAGGCATTTAGTGAATATAAATACATTTTGAACTACAA
The DNA here is from genome assembly GCA_039707655.1 of Elymus sibiricus. NCBI lineage: Eukaryota > Viridiplantae > Streptophyta > Magnoliopsida > Poales > Poaceae > Elymus > Elymus sibiricus. The sequence goes on from CM077666.1 coordinate 489,856,228, forward strand.
GTGCATGGAAATGCTGGCAAAACTGGGTTGATAAATCATATTTGTGTTCTTCGAGTCCATTTTTAGGCCTTCCTCAAGAAAAGAAAAGTAATTTCAAACATGAGGGTCCCAAGACTCGACCCCAAACATGAAGTTTTTTTGTTTTTTAATTCCAAAAAATGCAAACAAAGTCCGAAAAGCAAGAAGTTTGGCATGATGCCCTCACATGACATTTAGGGGTTGTGGTAAAAATTTGAGAAGGTTTCACAAAATTTATGACGTACACTGCTTAGAAACCGGGCCATCTCCGTAGAAGAAACATGGTTTCAAGAGGGGACGGGTGAGGTTTGAAGGCAATGTGACCGTTGCTTTATCAGTTGGCCTTGATTTTTTTTCTACACTCAAGATACACCATTACATGATCATGTAAAAATTTGGCATCTTTCAAGGTCTGTTTGCTATATTTAAGCAATTAAGTGCATTTCTAGGCATTTAGTGAATATAAATAAAATTTGAACTACAAATACATGAAAAAGTTGGCAAAATTAGTTTAATAAATCATATTTGTGTTCTTGAGTCCATTTTTATGCCTTATCCAAGGAAAGGAAAGGAATTCACAAATGAGAGTGCCGAGACTCGACCCCAAACATGGAGTTTATAGGTTTTTTAATTCCCAAAAATGCAAAGAAAGTCCAAAAAGCATGAAACTTGGCATGGTGCCCTCACATGATATTTAGAGGCTGTGGTAAAAATTTGAGAAGGTTTCGCAAAAATTGTGGCGTACACTGCATAGAAACCGGGCCATCTCCGTGGGAAGAAACATGGTTTCAAGAGGGAACGGGTGAGGTTTGAAGGCGATGCGACCGTTGTTTCATCCGTTGGCCCTCAATTTTTTTTACACTCAAGATACACCATTACATGATCCATGTAAAAATTTGGCATCTTTCGATGTCCTTTTGCTATATTTAAGCAATTAAATGCATTTCTTGGCATTTAGTGAATATAATAAAATTTGAACTATAAGTGCATTAAAAAGTTGGCAAAATTGGGTTGATAAATCATATTTGTGTTCTTGAGTCCATTTTTAGGCCTTATCCAAAAAAACAAAAGGAATTTCAAACATGTTGGTGCCAAGACTCGACCCAAACATGGAGTTTATTATTTTTTAATTCTAAAAAATGCATACGAAGTCTGAAATGCATGACACTTGGCATGATTGCCCTCACATGACATTTAGAGGTTGTGATAAAAATTTGAGAAGGTTTCGCAAAAGTTGTGACGTACACTGCTTAGAAACCGGACCATCTCCGGGGAAGAAACATGGTTTCGAGAGGGAAGTGGTGAGGTTTGAAGGCGATGCGACTGTTGTTTCATCTGTTGGCCTTGAAACTTTTTCTACACTCAAGATACACCATTACATGATTCATGTAAAAATTTAGCATCTTTCGGGGTCCGTTTGCTATATTTAAGCCATTAAATGCATTTCTAGATATTTAGTAAATATAAATAAAATTTGAACTACAAGTGCATGAAAAAGTTGGCAAAATTGGGTTGATAAATCATATTTGTGTTCTTGAGTCCATTTTTAGGCCTTATCCAAGAAAAGAATAGGAATTTCAAATATGAGGGTGCCAAGACTCGACCCTGAACATGGAGTTTATTGATTTTTTAATTCCAAAATATGCAAACGAAGTCTGAAAAGCATGAAACTTGGCATGGTGTCATTATGTAGCGGTGTTCGCTCCCTTCCGTTTGTGTACAGTATTTTTTCCGAGTGCTTTTTTTTGGAATGCGGCAAATATTTTCATGTGTTTGCCGGGTATCCATGGAAAAAGACTCGGCAAAATTAACTTTGCCGAGGGACGCCCAGCCGTGTCCTTTTTGCCGAATTTTGCATTCGGCAAAGACTTTGCCGAGTTGGTTCTAGCCTTTGCCGAGTACGCTGGGAACTCGGCAAAGTAGCCGATTCATGTAGTGCATGCAGGAGAGCTGCATGTGAATATATAGATAGAAAACAAGTCCGAACGACCAGTACATCCACCAATTACAAGCAACAGCAGCCAAACATAAAAACTACACAATAGCAACGAAGGACAAAACGATGTCGAGAGCTCCAAACAACCCAAACGGTAAAGGAAAAAGCAAGATCAGCCAATCTCTGCTGGAAGCCTGGAACGTTAATTACTTGCCAGGACCCAGCGTTTAGCTTCATCCCTAATTTTGTCTATGAACATCTGGATGGGTGTTTGCTGTTTATCAAATATCCGCTTGTTCCTCTCTTTCCAGATTGACCAAACGGCCAAGATCACCAGGGAATTAAAGGTTTTCCTTCTTCCTCCCATTAGTCTTCTTCCTGTCATAGGCCACCAGATGTTAAAACTTTGGTTCGTAGCCGGAATCACATCATGTAGCTCGGCCCAATTCAGAATGGAACTCCACACAATGTTAGCAATTGCACACTCCATGAAGGCATGATTCACAGTTTCCTGAGCCGAAGAACAAAGACTGCAGAATTGGCCATGCTGCATGTTTCTTTTGGCGAGGCGATCGTCCGTCCAAATCCGGCCCCAAACCATGAGCCAAACAAAAAAGTTGCATATGAGAGGGGCCCATGATTTCAAGATTGCTTGTGCAAGTTCCAAAGTAATTTTTGTAGCAAAGAAGGCTCTGTACGCTGGTTTGGAGGAGAAAAATGCCTGAAGCTTCCCATGACCATGTCCATGCATCTCTCCTCGCTGGATCGAGTTGGATCTCGTTGATGATCATCCATATATTGAGAATTTGGACGAAGGCTCTAATAGAAATCGGTCTTTTAATGTCATGAATCCATCGTCCATTAGCCAAACCCTCTGCCACCGTTCTTCTAGCCTTGATGACCGGGGGAATATCTTGGAAGACATCAGGGGCGATGTCCTCAACCGAACGCTCATTTATCCATCAGCCAGTCCAAAAGAAGCAGCACTTGCCGGCCCCCACCATGACCTTCGTGGCTACGTTAAACAAGTGTCTCTCCTTGTCTTCCATGAGCGTTTGATTAATCGGTGTTTCTCAAAATAATAATATAAAAGTTGGAAAAGCATAACCTGATAATTGGTCCGGGCCGGTGTAACGGAACCATGTCCTGTGGGACACAAAATCCACTGCTAGATGTTTAAAAAAAGTCTAATTTTTTTCGACATGTACACTATGGGGCTAATCAAGTTTCTACCGTACCTATAAATTTTGGTTAGGGGATGTGGCAATGACCGACCTGTGAAAAAGAAACAAGATAAGTTGTTTTCATGATTTATTGTTGACTGTCGTAAATAAAATATTTTCTTTTTAGGTTTTACAGGTTGCTTGTAATCTTTTTTTTTTGAGCAACCAGCAGGAGCGCTGCCTTTTCATTAAGGAGGAAATATGTACATGTTGACATGTTTAAAGGGGAACATTCCGAAAAATCCCCAACGAGACTAAAACCACATGCGAACTATGAATAAATCCTGGCCGAAAGGCCAAATCTCGCTGCGCAATCTCCTCGAAAGTGAGATGGGCCACCTCGATATAAGTCAATCTCATGCCGTTGAAAATGCGCCGGTTCCTCTCCTTCCTGGCGTTCCACATAATGTAGATGAGGACGCCACTACGTCGCCTCCTTTGAGGGTTGTCGGTATCTTTGAGCCCTCCCTCCCACACCATGCATTAATTGACGGAAATGTGTCTGTGGGTCCGAAGGCAAGCTGATCATCCACCCAGGTCAGTACCAGGCTGTGAACCGCGATAGTGAAAGGGCAGTCCTTCCAAAGGTGTGTGGTGGTCTCGTGGGCACTTAGCCAAAACTGGCAGACAGGATCATGCGGCCAGCCCGTTATGGCAAGGCAATCGGCCGTGAGGATCCTGTTGTGGAGGACATGCCAGGAGAACAGTCTGCACTTTGGCTCCGCATGCGCCCTCCAGATCTTGTCGGTCGAGAACTTTGGGTGGGAGCCAATGAATTGCGCCTTGTAGGCCGAGTTGGTCGAGTATTCCCCACCTGGGTGCCAAATCCAGGAGATGGAGTCCGGCGTGAGTGGATCCAGAGTCGTGGAGGTGGCGATAGATGCCAGGTCGGTGAACACCCACAGCTGATCAGGCCTGTTTAGTCTAGCCATAGATCTAATCCAGTTATCATTTAGGAGCTCGTCGTGCACCGATCTGTTCTTCTGTGTTGCTTGCATCCTTTAGTTTTGAAAAATAATAAAAATGTGTTTAAAAGTTTTATTTTAAATTTTTTTTGCATACGGTAGTATACTATGTACCTGCAAATTTTTGTGAAAAAATGTTAATTTGTCTTCTTCACAAAAAAAAACTAGCGCTGATGGCTAGACTAGCAAATTTTTGTGTACTAAATTTCTTGTTTTTGCACAGGGGCAAAAAAAATGTTTCAGCGCACCCAACTCAGCAAATACATAAGGTATTTGCGATATGTATATGTGTGATTTTTTTCAGTATTGTTCACAATGTAGATTATTTTTAGTTTAAGCCAGGAACACATCTCCGGAGCTCAACTATGAGTTACCGGGATCAATAATGATAAACTACAAGGCATATACTCTTCATAAGACTACCTGAAATTTAAGTGGCAACTTCCTAAAGGCAAGAGAATAGTATGGCTCTCTCATTTCATCAATCTTTTCTTGAGAAAATATTGTTAATTACCACTAGGAAGCTAGCCAATTTGTACTTTGTCATCTATTGTAAAGGCTATTAAATAACTTTCCGTTACACCACATGCTTGTTTAAGCAGCAAAACTTTACTTTTGGAGCCACATGGGACGTTTTTGGTTACCTTCGTACTAGTTAGCCTAGTCTACATCATGCATTCATGCCACTATTATTTTTGTGCTCTCTCAAACTTCTCTTCTCGCTTCCCACCTTGTCCATTGTTCAGCCCTAAACGTCAATAGAAAATGGGCTGCAATGTAAACTTAAATTTAGTATGCTGAGTCTTAACCTCGAGACGTCTTCGATCTAGTACCATATTAAGTTGTATTTTTTTTATAACAGGGTCTCCCCCATCTTCATTAACGAAGCTTAACGAGTTTTACATTGCCACAACGTGACAGTCCAACATCCCCAGTTCAAACATGTTGAACATCAGCACAAAACAGAAAATAGAAACACTTTTTTTAGGTCTGAAAACACCAATAATCAATAGTCAGCCAAAAGAGAGTCCACACTGCACAAAAGCTATCTCCTGGCAAGTCTTCGGCATGTTGGAGACGTGAACGGTTGAACACCTCTTTCACCACCATCCTCAGCACCTCAGCTCCTCGATGTAGTGCCTTTTGAACCTTTGGTTTCTGCAAGTCGCTCCAGTAGTCAAGCCAATAGCAAATGTGATGAATAACCTCACTGGGGTCATGAGGAAGCTTGTTATCAAAACAAGCAGAGTTTCTAGTTTTCCATAACGTCCAAAATATAACAGCTAAACAAATCCTAGCAGAGATAAGCTCCTCACCTCGGAAGCGCTTCAGTCATCCCCCAATTTGTCCCGCTTTGGAAGGTGGAGCAGGAGTGTCAAAAGCACACCGAAAAATTTCCCAAACAAATTTTGCCGGGGACCCTAAACAGGGAGGTGATCGATGCTTTCATCCATTGCACAGAAGGAACAATGGTAATCACCAATTCATCCTTTCTTTGAAGATTATCTTTAGTTAGAATTCTCCCCCACATCACCAGCCACAATTTTGTTTTGATTTTCAGGGGTAATTCCAAGTTCCACAGTTGTTTAAAAACCATCTCTGGAGGTCTGGTCTGCAAGGCATTACACATGGATTTAACAATAAAACTATTTTTGCCCAGCATCCGAATTACTTAATCATTTCCGTCCCCCAACACAGTGTTCTGACATATAGACAGTAAATCTGCCCAAGCAATTGCTAATTCACCAGATAGACATATGCGAAACAACAGACAAGATCTCCCAGATTGAATAACTTTATTAACAGTATTATTTTTGGCGTAAGTCAAGTTATGAACTCTGGAAAATCTAACCTCTAGAGTCTCTTGACCCACCCACAAATCTTCCCAAAATCTGGTTTGATGACCAGATCTCGCAATCCTTCTACAAAAAGAGTAGAATAAGGTCTCGATCTTCATCAAACCAGACCAAAAGTGTGAAACACCTCTTTTAGCAGCAGTTTGGGTCAGAGTTTCTTTCTTAAGATATTCTTTTTCCTAAGGATTTGTTGCCAAGCACCATCCTCATTCTCAAGTTTCCACAACCACTTGCCCATCAAGCTAATGTTCATTAGAATAAGATCTAAGACCCGTAGCGCTCCTAAGTCTTTAGGAGTGCAGACATCCTAACACCCTAGTTTCCCTGCCACATCAATCTGGATCTAAAAAAATCCATCCTATTCCTGACACCCACATGCAACCTGTAGAATGACATCATATAGAACGGAATTGTACTCAAACAGGAGCTGACTAGAATTGTTCTCCCTCCTATAGACAATACCATCCCTTGCCAACAACCTACTCTATTCTCTACTTTCACTTCCACACTTTTTCAATGTTTGTTAAGTAATCTTGTTTTGTCAATAGGGATGCCTAGGAATTTCAAGAAGAAAACCCCTGACTAGCAAGTAAATATCTCCTCATACATCTGAGCTTTACAGCCCCCTAAACAATAAACCTCACTTTTCAGAAAATTAATTTTTAGCCATCTGCATATTGGAGAATGACCACACCATTCTTCTACAAATCAGGCACCAGAAAATTAATTAAACCAGCAGCTTGAGCATTTTTAATCATGAAACTTAAAGAATCAACAACCAAATTGAAAAGCAAGGGTGAGAGGGGGTCCCCCTGTCTCACCCCTCTATGAGTGCTAAAAATGGAGCCAAGGCTTGAGCATTTTCATTCTAATGTTGACTTTACCACTAGTAATGATGGTGAAAATCCAACCATTCCACTTATGTAACAAACCTTTTTTCAACATAATATTGTACAAAAAGCCAATTAACATTGCCATGTGCCTTTTGAAAATCTACTTTGAAAAGGATGCCAGACATTTTCTTCCTATGAACTTAATGAAGCACTTTATGTAGAATTAAAATGCCTTCCATAATATTTCTATTCTTCATGAAATCAGTTTGAGTTTTGTCAGTTATTTCATCAGCCACTTCAACAAGCCTATTGTTCACTGATTTAGTTATTATCTTCAAACTATCATTATTAAGCAAATTGGCCTGAACATCTGAATTGCTACAACATCGTTACCTTTAGGCAGAAGTGTAATAGTTTCAAAATTCAACCGACTCAAATCTAAATGACCAAGGAAGAAATCATCAAAAAGCCTTTCAAAGAATACTTGATTGTTTCCCAAAAGAATTTATAAAATTCTCCTGGGAAACCATCTGGACCAGGAAGCTTATTGTGTTCTAAAGAAAACACAACCTCCTTGATTTCACCCATGGTAAACTCCCTAATTAAGTTTTCATTGTCCTAGTCAGAAAGCATGTGTGGGAAATCAAACTCATGTCTGATTCCATATCTGGAAGATGCATCAAAAAGACATTTATAGAAATTTGTTGCATGGGCCAATAAGTTCTGATCAACCTCAATAACTACATCATTATCTTTCAGGAAAAAAAACGTATTCTTCCTTCTCGTAGCCCTTGCGTTATTCATAAAAAAATAGTATTACTGTCACCCGGTTTTGAATCCAAACTCTTGGCTCTTTGATATCATTTCACCTCCTCCTCCCTGCTAAGTGTGTTGAGTTGTCTTTTGAGATATATCCCAAGCTCAACCTTCTTATCAAGATCATCCAACTAATGTGATATTTTTTTTCTTCTCTTTTCTATAGGCATTATCAACGTTCCTAGTCCACCCCTTGAGTAGTTTTTTCCTAGCTAGAGCAAGTCTCCAGTTCCATTCTTCAATGGAACTCCTTCCCAGCAGGTAAATCCCATATTGCCTGAAGAATGTGTCTTAACTCCTCCCTTAACTGTCAACATAACTAAAATTTAAAAATGAAAAACTTAGGCTTGTCACTCCCAATGTCTACCACCAGAGTAGTGTGATCAGACAAGTTTCTAGGCAAAGTTGATAGATGGACCAAACGAAATTGATCCATCCAAATAGTAGCAACTAGGATCATATTAAGTTGTATCCAGTAATGAGTTCTCCTAGTAGATGAAGCTTATGAAAAAGATGGGCAATATGCTTCAACACTTATCCAGCTAGGACATCTTTTATGCAATTATGCTGGTAACTGGCGAACCTAGACATTTGTCCCAAAAGAATGGAAGAGGCATGAGATGTACACTTGCATGAGGAACAATTTGGTAGTAATTGGTAGATGTGAACAAATAAATAGTGTCAATTTTACATTATTGTAACTTCGCTTCTCTGTTCCGCTGCAATATTTTTACATATCCAGGGTATATAGGTATAGGAGAGTCTCTGGAAAAAGTTTGGGAGGCAACAGATCAAAGAAGATTGGGGTTCCTTTGTAACGGAAGGATTTAGGGTTTCTCTTCCGGTAACTCGGAAGGTAGGGTTTCGGCGGCAAAATCCTGAGAATAAATCTTGGGTGGCAAGGTTTTCTGGAGAGAATCTTTGGTTGGATAGGAAAGGCAAGGCTAAATGACCATCTTCATATACCCAAGAGCGAGAGAAAATCCGATAACATCGAAAAAAGATGGGAGTCCAATCCCGCGAAGGAAAAAAAACAAGGAGCGAAAATCAGGGTGTTACATCCGCCTACCGAAAAAAATAGAGGCCATTTCAGGACTACTTTCTGCCATGTTCTATAGAAAAAAGTGATGCATTTTTATTATTTCCTTTATACATGTTGTCATCATCGAGACAACATGAGATTTGGGAGTATCGATAGTAACGCAATCATAACAACGATTAGTAGGGGGCGTGTATGATGGCCTAATAGCGAAGGCCACCGTACACCGACAAAATTGACACTTCGATGTTTTTTGATTAGGTTTAGTTGCATCGATAGAGCGTGACCTAGTCCTATGTTAGGAAGGTATCAAGGTAGGCTTGAATGATGGCTCGAGTTTTTTGCAACTACTCAAGGCAAACGTCAAACTTCTCTTCCTCAACGTCGACTTTAGTAGTGCTCAACTCCTCAGACTCGACCCTAGGCTCCCCGATCTTGTCTTGGAGCTCTAGTGCACTTCCTTTGCTTGTATTCAAGTGAGAGTGAATGGAAGTACAAGCCCATGGGGGGTGCTTATATAGGCTAGGTGTCCTTGACAAAAGAATAAGGGTACCCTTGGTGGTGGTGGGTGGTGGTGAGTGGATTTTTCACTCATTTTTACCCATGTTTAAGCCGGATATTTTTAGATTTTTTTGAGATAATAACTTCAATTTGCCTACTAATGATCAATAATTGCAAATCTCCTTGTTTATTTTTTTTCCTAGAGAAATGGGCTATTTTAGGCGCAAAATCAAGTGATAAAAGGAATATACTGGGCGTGAGGATCAATGATAATCAACCGGGGGCGCGCAGCAGTCTCCAGAGGAGAAGACGGCATGCAGTACAATCGCAAGATGCTCATACTGATGCTTGTACCGCCTGCCACCGACTTTGTGATGTCATACCTGACAACTTTCGTGAAGGGACCCGGGACTGATTCCTATCGGAGGCGGCCCAAAACCCTATTCCGCCCGTCTGCACCATATAAAGGAGAGGAAAACCCTTTGGCCCAAGGAGGAGCTCCATTCATCAAGTTCACCCCTTCACAGCCGCTGTCACCATTCCCATCTACAACAGTCACCGCCATCTCCACCACCATAGCCTCCATCTCCATTAGCCATTACACTTGTAATTGAGAGTACATCACGATCAGCAGCATTGTAAGACTTATAATCATTCATCTTCAAGTACCGATCTTTACAATATCTATTACTCCTAATTTATTCGTGATGTGTGAGTAGTCCCCTCGGAGTAAGGGTTGAGGCATAACCTCACAAACCCCATGTACGCGTGTTAAGGGATTGTTGAATTCCTTTGAGTTAACGTTATTTCTATGTGTTACACAATGGTTTTGTCTCCTGTCTCTACCTCAATCCTAGGCCTCGCAGGTACCCGAGACACCAAAGATTGGACAAGGAAAGGTTAAGAGCATAGAGGAGTGGAAGGCTATGCCAAACGTCAGTGACCGTAAGATTAGTATGGTAGCTAGAATCTTGTCTCTGGTGGTAGATAAGGTGCAGACATTAAATGCCCAATGCGTTGGTCTGGTTATTCCTTAATAACTGAGGTAACCCCATGAGTCGGAGAGGGCTTTGGTTGGACAATAGAACCTCGATTTAGTAGTAGTCAGTCATGGGGTTATTTGGACGCATCTCCCACAACAATATGTTGACAAGATATATGTAACAATGTTTACCAGTGCCATGTTGTTTATCTAGATATGATCTCGAGCGCAAGTACACGACTGCAGGTAAAACCTTTAGCCTTGGCCTATTTAGTTATTATTTTCTTTTAATCACCTCTATGATTTGGTCTGGGAAACTGGAACATTTTGAGATAACAAGTTCTTGCAGAAATCTCCTTGCTAAGCATTACTTCCCGTGGTTCGATAAACCTAGTGTCTCTAGGGAAGAAGGTTATATCTACATCCGAAACCAGATCGAAGTTAATCTGGTGGGTGGGATACATTGGTCAACATTGGTCTACTAGTCCATGGTGGACTAGGGGAGAGAGGGAGTCCATAGCTTATGGTGGACCAAACCATCTCATACCTCCACCATGGTGGTTTCTTTCTTCTTGGGCCTTTCTTTGACCTTATCTTTTATCTTCTCTTCTTTTTTGACTTATTGACCATGGCTAGCTGCATGGACTTCCATTCACTTGCTTGATTTTGACAATTTACCATGTGTATGCCATGTAGAACAAGGTAGAACTCCCTCCCCATGTAGGTTTAACAATTCCCACAACAGGAGTCCCCTTGAGCCTTAGTCACAAAAGTCATCATTGTGGATGCGGGTCAAAATTATTGAACTTCGATGATTTTGGCTTCTTTCTTGACCTCTTCATACTTGTCTGGAAGTGATCTGCTCTAGTCATATGAATTATTCAATCTTCGGAGGAGAAATCATGGTGATGTCTTGCCAGAAAGTAGAGGAAAGGTCCTCTCTTCTAGGAAGATGGGGGGGTACATGGGCCTTATGCTAGGAGTGGAGGCGGATTGGTCCAAATAGGTTCCCCTACCTTTCCCAGCATCCTAGGTATTTTCCTTATTTCTCTAGGTTTTTTGAAATGTTCTGACAATCTTTGAGGAAAGGGAGATAAATAAAAAAATGGCGAAAATGAGTCCCATAGGATTCTCATATTTTTCTCAGGAACCATGTATTTTTCTACTCCTCCTCCTATTTTTCATTTTGGCATTTTCTATATTTTATTTGGACTTTTCTAGTATTTTTGGCTTTTTGCGAATTTCCTAGCAATTTTCAGAAACACCTACAAAAAATAAAAAAAATCAAAGTTTTTGTCTTCTGGGCCTGGCCGTCTCAATCCATCGACGCTTCCTGCAGCCGAGCGGCTTGGCCCAAGCACCGCGATTGGTTGGGCTTGGGCTGTGGCCAATTTCGCTATGGACTTGGCCCGTACCGGTTCACCCAAGGGGAGGCACTATAAGGAATCTTCTCCCTCGGACATCACTGAAACAAATAAAGAAACCAATTTGTGTCCCCAATCATTCTAGTGTGGTTGTCAAGCACACTACTCTTCATAGTTACAACATGTTATGAGTAGATAATGATAGATAAAGGTTTTTTGTATTTTCAGAACAATTAATAATAAAAAGTAAAAGTAAATGAGATTTTCACGGTTTTCTTATGTGGGAAATTGGACCGGGGTTCATAGATTCACTAGTAGCATCTCTCATTAATACAATGGCACATAATTTAAAGCATAGGTATGTGAATTGATCAATCCAAACAATTATGGCATGTAATGCAAAGGTTGAGACCAATTTATATAGGTGGTACGTCCATAAATCCAATACATCAACACACATTAAATCTAATGGCTAATACTCCACTCAAGATGATCGAAATCCTCATATACATCCCAAGTATTAAGTTTATAAAATAGAACATTTCATAGAGCATGGTGACATACAATTGGGAACACAACAACCCAAAGCTAGTTTCATAATCTTTTTACCCTTAGTGAGGCAAACTCGTTATACGTCCAAAAGACATACAATTGAGAACACAACCACTCAAAGCTAGTTGCATAATCTTTTTTACCCTTAGTGAGGCAAACCCGTGATATGTCCAAAACGTATCTATAACTTTTGAAGTTTCAATGGCAACTTCTTATCATTTTATGCAATATTTTATATTTTTTGGACTAACCAACTAATAAATTGCCAGAAGGTAGAATTGCATGTTTTTATTTCTATGGTTTCAAGAAACTTCCTGTACTCAGAAAAATATAGGGAAATTCACATGAAGATAAAATGCAAAAAAAGGCATACCTGCTAAAGGGGAGGCTCGAGGTCCAGAAATTGGCCCCACGCCCCCTGGCGCACGCTAGGGATGGGGCGCGCCCCTGGGGTGTGTGGGCCCCACCTTTTCCTCCCAGTGCCCTCCTTTGGCCGCGGCCTCTATATATACCCCCTAATGCCCAGACTATTTATTGAATAATTTTTCACCACCGCCACTTCCAGATATTCAAGATCCGAGGTGAAGCCCTGCTGGTCAGCTTCTCCGGTACCCTGCTGGAGGGATATCCACCACCAATCTTCACTAACAACCCCTCTCTGATGCTCCCGATGAGGTGTAAGTAGTCCACCGCCTGGACTATGGGTTCATAGCAGTAGCTATGTAGCAAATCTCTCTACGTGCTTTGATGATTAGATGACATGTGCTTCCCTACATGATTGTGTTCACTTATGTATAATTCTTGTGGTGAATCTTTTGATATGCGATGAATACTTACTTTATGGTGCTAATTATCATGATTGTATTGATAATTTATAGATGTATATTGCTCTCCATTTTATTAGTCTAATCATGGGTCAGTTTAGATGAATGAATAGTAGTGGGAGTGGTGTGCATTAGATGGAGTAGATCCCAATTTGTGAATTATTCTTGGTGACAATAAGAGAAGAAAAGCTTTAACGGATTTGCCTCACAAAGGATAAAAAGATAGCTTGACTCATTATCTCATGCACATTGTGGGGTAAAGGGAATATAGCTATGAACTGTATGTCATCATGCTCTACCCAATGCTATGTTTTATTACTTAATACTGGGGTGTATACGAGGGTTTCAATCACTTTGAGTGGTGTATTAGCCATTAGATTTGGCGTGTGTCAATCTAGTGGATTTATCGACATACTGCCTATATAACATGATCCCAACCTATGTTATAATTTGCCATGATTGTTTGATTAGTCAATTTCATATGCCTATGCTTATATTTATGTGTCACCGCTTTTATGAGAGATGCTACTAGTGAACCTATGAAGCCGGTCCAATTTCCTTCATAAGAAAACCACCAAAATCTCATAAACTTGCACTTTTATTTCTAGTTATTATTTATTCTGAAAATGCAAAAATACTTCATATGCCATTATCTACTCATTACTTGTTGCAACTAGCAAAGATAATGTGATTGACAATCACTCTAGATCTATTGGCGATACAAATTGGTTCTTTATTTTATTTCGGTCCTACTTGAGGGGGCCTTGGGTATTATCTATATGGAGTGATAACCTTGGTTTCATCATTGAGGGAAACTTGCTCGCTAGCTACAAACCCTTGCACTTGGGGGAACCAATAATTGGATGCCAATCTATAGGTATTGGAGCAAGTAACCCATCAAAGATTTGCCCCCTTTTTATCACTAGGGATACTTCCCATTTATGGGCTCACTCCATCTAATGCACACTGATCCCACTACTATTCTTTTATCTAAACTAGCCAGTGATTAGACTAATCAAACGTAGAACAGTATACATCTATAAATAATCCATGCAACCATGATAATAGCACCATAAAGGAATTGTTCATCACATAACAAAAGATTCGCCACAAGAATTACATAGATGATGAAAATCATGTAGGGTAGTTCATATGATCTAGACAGTGGAGCACAAAGACAGATGGCTACATATCTACTACTCCAAGCAAGTTGTTCATGGGGTTGGACTACTCACGCCTCACCGGGGAGTAGTTTCATGACGATTTTGATGAAAATTGGCGGTGAATTCCCCCTCCGGCAGAGTACTAGAGAAGCAATCTAGAAGGGCTCCACCTTGGATCGCGAATATCTCTCTGTGGTGGCGGCAAAAATATATGATAAAATTATGGTAGCATTGGGGCATATAAATACAGGTTGTGTCCGAAGGGCATCATTGGGGAACCCCTATGGGGCCCGTGCTATCTGGTGGGCGCCCCAGGCCTTGGGCGCGTGAGGGGCAGGGGTCCCCTATGGGGCCCACTGCTCCCCCCTTTCGTGAAGCTCCGTGATTCAGGAAGTTATGACCTTTGATATTTTTCCATATTTTTCCTAGTTTGGGAAGATTCCTTAAATCACAGCCATACAAAAGGGAAATATGCCTTCTGGCATTTTAGTAATAGGTTAGTCCCAAAAATAATAAATATTCAATTAAAACATAAGAAAATACACAATTAAACAGCAGAAGGAATCGATACGTTTAAGACATATCAATATCCCCAAGCTTAATCCATTCTCATCCTCGAATATGTCGGATGATAAAACAAAGATTACTTTTGAAGTTTAATGAAGTACTTACATTGAGCATGAGTTTTCTCTCTCTTGTGAATCCCTATTAGATCTCAAAGCGAAAAGAATTGGATACATTGGAATTGTCTCTTAATGATTGATAGTTGTTTAATATACATGGACAAGTAACCGTGTCATCCTCAATGATCACTATGTTATGCCAAAATTTCAATGCATAAGGTACAGAATTGAGAGTTCAAAATTATTGGGAACAAAAATAATAAGTCTCATGTCATATCCTGTAAAGCAATGACAATCAAATCAATACGAGCCCAAGGTGTAGCCAAATAGAATAGATGTGTAACGACCCGGTTCCGGAAAGGATCCAAGTCTCTGTGCTTAATGTGCCATCCCTGGATCGGTATGCTAGCACACACAGTACTCGATGAAATAGCAGAAAATCACATGTATAAAGTAACATAAATGCTATTACCTTAATTCACACAGCGGAAATATCAACAGAGGTTGTGGAGTCCCATCAACACCAACGACAAAGTTGAGTGTAGACAATGTAACCCTATCGTATCACTTACTCGTCGTATAATTCCTGTAACATGAGACGTTGCAGCCGTGTAGGTCAGTACGTTGAATGTACTGGCAAGTCACACCACAAGAGATGATGAAATTCCTACTTCTACATGCAATATGGCTGGTGGAAGGTTCTAAGTTTAATTTGCATAAAGCTGATTTTTCCCTACCATCAAAAGAATATCAAATTATTACTACCAAGCTTATCATAAAATGATTGAGATGGTTTCTCCACTCAATCTATACCCAAACTGTTTCAAACCCATTAAATTGATTAAATGTGATGAGATCGCTCAAATTCCCAATTTCCAGATGCTCAAATTGTCCATAACCGGGGACACGGCTAATCGATTAGTTTTACACTCTGCAGAGGTTTGCGCACTTTTCCCCACAAAACTCGATCACCTCCTTTGTAGTCCTCACACTGCCTGATGTTTGAGAACCGGAAGATCGAGACATAGTCTTTCAGAAGCATTTCCCCTTAACCCTGGGTAGACCGGTACACCTACATATATAACTACATCTGCTAGCCTACCCGGAAAGAGCTCACGCAACGTACTCAACTAAGCCAGAGCCCATAATGGCTTGTGGCTGCGCAGGTAAGCTTCTAGTCATGAAAAATTGATAAATCCCTTTGAGCCTGGGTGGCATTCCATAGGGTGATCTCACGGGTACTCCGGGATCCCCTGGGCAAGCACTGGTTTCTCCAAGTGCCTGGGCTAGACCACTGGCACTAGTACAAAACAGGGCTTTTGTCCCGGTTCCAGAGGGCCTTTAGTCCCGGTTCTGGAACCGGGACAAAACGATCGGGACTAATGCCTAAAACCTTTAGTCCCGGTTGGCCTACGAACCGGGACCAAAGGTGCTCCACGTGGCCATTGTGGGGAGCCCAGGCAGGAGGACCTTTAGTCCCGGTTGGTAACACCAACCGGGACTAAAGGAGCTCCACGTGGCCGCTTCGCAGCACTCAGGCAGGAGGACCTTTAGTCCCGGTTGGTAACACCAACCGGGACCAAAAGGCAGCCACGCGTCAGCAGCTCGCAGGCGCTGAGGGGTTTTTTTTAAAGGGGGGTTTAGGGGTTTTGGAGGGTTTAGGGGTTTCATATTGTGTTAGCTAGCTAATAGAGAGAAGTGACCTCTCTTTCTCCGTGCTTGGTCGACGCTAGCTACTACATATAGAGAGAACTCGACGCTAGCTAGTAAGCAAATGAAGGAAACCATTAATTATACAAGATCGTCATGAACATATATAGAGAGAAGTGACCTCTCTTTCTCCGTGCTTGGTCGAACAACAAGTTTTCGTATATCTATCCGACGCTACTACATATATACAATATAACATCCCTGACATCATCAAGCGCCAAACTCCCATTGAATTTCCGTATGGTATTCTCCCTTTTCATGTATGACGTGGTCAAGAAAGAATCCCGCCAATTCCTCTTGAATTGCTCGTATGCGATCATGTGGTAGGAGTTCATCCCGCATCTGCCAGATCTAATTTAAAGAAGGGGGTCAATACATATATATGAATGAAACTCAACACAATTGATGGTAATAAAATAAAATTGTGAATATTGTTTACGTACTTCAAATTGTTTGTCAGACAAGAAGCCCCGCTCAGTGGTCGAGTCGCGAATTAACTCGCAAACGTAGTATCCACATAAATTATTCCCGGCTGCCTGCCACCAGCACTTTACGAGAATAGAGTTCAATCAAACTGATAATCAAGCATGATAATGGTATTGATGAAACTAGAATCAATGAGAGATGCGCGGAACTAGCTAGTACTACTTACTTTGGGGTGTGTAAATCGCAGCTCGTTCTTCAGACCCGGAACCTTTCCGGTGAACTGTTTCCAAACCCTGCCAGGCAAAGAAAATGATTACTTGATATCAGGAAATGAACGAAAGTTGCCGATATGGTCCCGGTATTGATTGAACTTACTTCTGGAGCATTGCAGTCATGTCCGCATAATCCTTGGGATCTTTACGTCTCGAGTCTAAGACAGTTACTACTCCCCCGTCAAGCTTAATGGATAGCAGAATATAGTGGAACCTGCGCACGCATAACTCATCAATTACAGTACTTAACCTCGAGTAAGCGAAACCGAATATGCACAAGACAGTAACACTCACTTGAAGTTGTAAGGAAAGAGTATTTCCCTTTTGTTTTGATGTCGAAGGAACGCTTTTAGCAAGTTTTCCTCGGTCTCTTTAACTCTGTTTGTACCGCCCATTCATTTACGGCATTTGGGCTAATGAACCCAATGTCATAGATTTGTCTTTTTGGGCATTCGACGATCTTCAATCTGCATAATATAGTGAGGATAATTATATATACATGCAATGAACGAGCTGAGCTAGAGACTTAATTACAGAAGTAATACTTACAGACAGTAGCAAGTCATGAGTTGTTTGTCGAGGGCCTCTTGATTGAATAACTGAAATAACTCCACAAATTCAACAGGCATCAGCTCGACTCCAATGAGGTCGTGCTCATCTTTAATTCTCACCATCAAACAATCGGACCCATTCTTCCTGCAGCTTTCCAAGTACCACTCATGCAATCTTCGCATCATCGTTGTTAGAGGAGGATGGTCAGGTTTGACGAGAGGCTTCCCGTGCTCGTATCTAAAGATCTCTACTACCTCAGCCGTTTCAAACTGTACATCATCGCCCACGTAATCACCAAAAGTGGTACCGGGCAATAGCCCCAGATGATTAGCGATATCGCTAGACACCTTGAGCGGGGGGCACGATTGCTTCTCCTGTTCGCCGAGCTGGGGAATTGTTTTCCCACTTCTTCGTCTTGAAGCACTGGCAGTACTTCCCGACCGCCGCGCTTCATCATATGTCTTTTCAATACAGCGGTCATAGTTGGATTGCGGCGGAGGCGGTGGTGGTCGCTTAAGGGCATCCAGAGTGCACTTCGCTTTCACCAGATCTATTGTTTCCTTCGGAGGTGGACGTTTCCGTTCAAAATGGGCCTGCACTTCGGCAGCACTGATGTCCTTGTTTTCCTCGTCAGTCCTCTCATATGGTAACTTTGGAGGAACCCTGAGGCTTGGACCATATTTGAATTTCTTCCCGCCTTTTGAACTACTAGCCGCCGGAGCGGCGGCGGCTCTCTTCCGCTGTTGCTGAGGCGGCGGAGTCCGCTGACGCGCCAGAGGAGGCGGAGGAGGAGGCGGAGTCCGCTGACGCGCTGGAGGAGGCGGAGGAGGAGGCGGAGTCCGCTGACGCGCCGGAGACAGCTAAGGCGGAAGAGGACTCTGCTGAGGGGCCTCATCCGGCTGAGTCTGCTGAGGGGCCTCATCCGGCTGAGCTGGAATGTGAGGAGTCTGCTGAGGGGCCTCATCTGGCTGCGTCTGCTGAGGCGGCGTCCAGTTTGGAAGCTTGATGTACTCCTTTCTCCATAGGTAGGTACTCCTTAAGGCATTTTCCAGAAGATTATCCCCTTCACCTGTAGGGTAGTCAAGCTCCAGCCCCTCAAATCCCTCCATTATTTCATCCACCGTGACAATAGCATAGCCATGTGGATTCAGACGACAATGGAAAGTTCCCTCAGCTCGAGGAGGTAAAACAGAGCCGACCGCCACCTTCAAGGTCA
Organism: Elymus sibiricus; assembly: GCA_039707655.1. Taxonomy (NCBI): domain Eukaryota; kingdom Viridiplantae; phylum Streptophyta; class Magnoliopsida; order Poales; family Poaceae; genus Elymus; species Elymus sibiricus. Next base: position 489,875,099 of record CM077666.1, read on the forward strand.
GGTTCTGGCATTTCGCCATTAGCACACAATGTTCAGCCTCCGTGATACTATCCACGGGGTAGCGAGGAGCCGTGATATCAGGCTGAAGGAACTCCGTGGAAGCCACGCTGCTTCTCCACTGAGATGGTGGGGTAGCTTCTGGGGCAGTGTCGAAGGAAGGATCTTCGTGCCGCTGAGATGGTTGGCCGGTAGCTCGCTGGCTCTCAAGTTCCTCTAGTTTCGCTAATCTTGCATTGATCTTCTGCATTTCGCTTGCTTCCGCTTTCTTCTTTCTCTCTCGGCTTCTATAACCACCGCTGTCGGGAAACCCATGCACCCACGGAACGGAGCCTGATGTGCCTCGTGTTCGTCGAGGGTGTCAAGGATTCCCAAGGTTCTGTGTGAGCTCGTCATTCTCTCTGTCGGGATGTAACCTCCCTTCCTGCGCTGTCGGGATTGCTTCCGATAGCTTCTTGACGGGTATTGCAAGTTGAGCTTTCGTCCAAACACACTCCCCTGTGTCTGGGTCCAAAGTTCCCCCAACCCCGAAGAACCAAGTCCTTGACCGATCTGGCCAATGCAATGTCGTTGGTTGGACCCCTTTAGCAAGCAGGTCTTGCTCAGCTTTGTCCCACGTAGGTCGGGCTTTGCTGTAGCCACTTGACCCCGTAACATGGTGATACATCTTCTTTGCAGCATTTAGCTTATTTGTCGCTGACCTTTGCTTGCCCTTGTCCGATTTCTTGTAGGCCACAAATGCGGGCCAGTGATCTTTTATCTTCTCATATGGACCGGTGAATTCTGGAGTCTTGTCTTTCTCGACAAACTTTTTGTTCAAATCTTTCTTCCAGTTCTTGAATAGTTCTGCCATCTTCTTAAGAGCAAACGCCTTGACCTTATTCGGATCCGCCTCTGGTGGTAGGCTGAAATTTGTCATCAGCGAGGTCCAAAGATCATCTTTCTGTCTATCCTGGACATAAGAAACTTCAGGGTCCTTCTTCTTATTCCATTCTTGGATGCTGATCGGGACGATGTCCCTAACAACCACTCCGCACTGATGTATAAATGTGTCCCTGCTCCGCTTGGGAGCAATCGGTTGGCCATCTCGACCGACTTCTTCGATCGTGAACCTTTCATCCTGGCGCAACCTTTTCTTCGGGCCTCGTCTCCTTACGGAAGTTTGGCTCGATCCGGAGGGCTAATTAAAAGAAGAAAGAAGCGTTAATATATGTACATACAAAACAATTAATGCATCAAGTCAGCAGAGGCTTAATTAATATATGTATATATACCTCGCCGGACTTTGCAACAGTTAAGGCTCCCTAATCCGTTCGGTCACCGGAGCCGTCATGATCTCCTTCCTCCTCCATTCGGTCACCGGAGCCGTCATGATCTCCGTCCTCCTCCATTGGATCACCGGAGCCGTCATCCTCTCTTTCCTGACCATCGGTGTCGTTGAGAAACGACAAGGTGATATCAACTCCGTCGCGGATTATATCCCCCAACAACTCTTCTTTTTCTATGTCTCTGTCCATAGTTTCTGCAAATACAACACTTGACATGGCAAAAAAAGACTTGCTTCACATTCGAGAGAAAATCAAAGTTATCGGGGTTATGTTTTAACGACCCCCTCTCTCATGTTTTAACGACAAGATGAATACAAGCTTTATACACAAGATGAATACAAGATTTATACACAAGATGAATACACAACTCAACAAATGAACCAACCATCATGCTTTGAACAAAACTCAACATATATACAACAAATGGACACCTTTTGTTGAACAGCGGATGGACGATAAGTGACCAACTCCACGGAGATGCAACACCACAACCTGTAATTCCACCGAGATTGAAAATTAGCATGGCAACAAATGGCATGACATGAATGTAACACCACAACCTGATAAAAAAATTGTAGCTAGCTAGATACCAATTTGAAAGCAAGTTTCAAACTTAGAGAAAAATAGCATGGCATGGCATCCACAATACAAAATATTGACCAAGTTTTCATACATCAAAATGAACTCTAAATAAACTCTAAAGACAAAATAATGACCAAGTTTTCATACATCACAATGAACATCAAAATGAACTCTAAATCAACTCTAAAGACAAAATATTGACCAAGTATATTTGTCACCAATCCTTTTAATGTGGGTTTTAAAATTTTCTCCCAATACTTTTAATTATATTATAAACATCAGTAGTAATTATTTTCATAATGATTTGGCCTCAAAAAAATTCTTTTATTAGTATTTTCAAACTCTAGAATGACCCTATTGCACTAGAACTGTTTTTTATTAGTATTTTCAAATAATTCTTTTCAAATGCCACAAATTTTTTGAGAAGTCCTCTGATGCCTATAGATCATTTTTATGCAAAAAGCCACTTTGGTCATTTGAAAATTTTGAGCACAACTTCCATTTTTCAATTTTGGTCCAATCTTGGCATTGAACTACAACCCTATATTTCCTTCCTCAAATAATTCTGAATTTTTTGCATCTTATAGTCCTTCCAACTAAACCCTTAAGTC